>JAEHOM010000764.1:0-10258 GCA_016433075.1 Hoplolaimus columbus | reverse complement strand
TCCCCAGGCTCGTAGCCAGGGGGTGGGGAAAAGGGGGAATTCCCCCCCCCCTGAACCGCGAAAAAATTGATTTTTTTTTAATTTATCGGTAAAATGCAATAAAAAGAGAAAAATTTCGGATTCCCTCCGCCAAACCCCCATCCCACCTGAAATTTTTTCTGGCTACTGGCTGCTTCCCCCATTGCTCCCCTGAACACCTTGATCCCGTTGTCCTCTTCGATTTCCATAAATTTGCATAAATTCACTGCCTTCTTACCCTGTGAAGCGCCCCCAGCAATGACCACTTCCGTCCCTGGCACCGCGTTCGATGTGCCGCCCTATTTGGATGGGGTCGGCGGTGCCCATCCGCAGGAGTTGGCTGCCTTCTCCGCCGCCTTTTTCGCCCATCAGCAGCAGCAACAGCAGTTGTTGTGCCCCGAGGACGAGCAGTTCCATCACCAATTTGGCCACCACCATCACCTGCCACCACCGCCACCCTTCCAGCAACAGGCGCCTTTTCTGCCCGAAGGCATTTCCACAGGTGTCGAAGCGACGGACGCATTTGTACAGTATCTGAGAATTCGGATTCAAAACAATAAGGGAAGGGACAGCCAAATTTCGGAAATTGGATTGCCTCTGGTGGTCCACCATAAGACCCCCGAAAGTGTCTGACTGAATTGTGTGACTCCCCCCCCCCATTCAAGTGGACATCCCGAGCTGTTCGTCCTTGTTGCTGGCGGCGGAGTTGCCCTCCGGCATACTGGCGGACCATCTGCAACCTCCGCCGGCGCACTTCTTCGCGCCGCCGATGAGTTCCTCCTCCGGCGGGTCCTCCGCCGCCTCCTCCTCCTCCGCCTCCTACCCGTTGCCCTCTCTGCTAATGATGGGCTCGTACGCTTGCGCAACGTCCTCCGCAACGGCACCTCCGGCGATTGCTGAGCAACAACCGCTTCCGGAACAGACCAAAGCGCAGCCGCCAGCGCGACGGGGACAACCATCGCAGCGAGGAATGCGCAGACGCACGGGGCTGGCAGCGGTGCGCAAAAACAGACAGCAACAACAGTCGCAGATGATGAGCTGCAGCACAACAGCAGCAGCAACGGCAGCGGAGGGGGTGCGTACTCGGAATTTGGGAACCCCTGGTGGTCCAGGGTTGGATATCGTAATGCAAAGGTCAAAAATTTTCAAAAAAAATTTTTTAACGATAAGTATATGAGTACGACAAGTCCAGACCCCCTTTTAAGGTTCCAAAAAGCTTACAATTCAGATTTCCCCAAATGGGTCAGCTCAACCGCGGCCGGAGAGCACAAATAAGTTGGAGCAGAACAGTCGGCAGTTGCTCAGCCCTGTGCCGGACTACGCTGAGGCGGTGCTGGTCCGCCCATTGCCGGAGGCGGAACAGCCTCCCAAGCGCTGTGCGCACTGCGCACACGACATCCGCGAACGCACAATGCTCGCAGTGAACAGCTGTGCGCGCGAGTCGGTTGACTTTTTCCACTGCGACTGTCTGAAGGCAAGCGAACTTTTCAAACAAAAAGACTTTGCAGAGAAAGCATTATTTGAACAATTATTTGGTTGGAACAGTTACAGCAACTGAATTTTCGGGGAATTTGTGTTTGGCTTATTTTTGCATTTCCAACCATCTTAGGGTCCAAAATTTGCGCTATTTGAAGTCAACCAAAAATGGAAAATTAATAGAATTGATGCGAATTTCTCTAAATTTTGTTATAAGAGTCGTGAATAATTTTAAATTTTTGAGAGAATTCAAAATTTTGATGGCCGCTCGGCATACATTTGAAAATTAAATATTTTTGCAGTGCTCCGAGTGCTCGGACCCGCTGGAGCATGCGCCGAAGTGCTATGTACGCTCGGAACACATCTACTGCGCCGCCTGTTATGCCAAGTGGGCCTGAACTGCTTGCTGGTCGGTGTGCGAGCACTTCTAAACGGTTTCAGGAACTTCGGCGTTTGCTGCGCAATGTGTGAACGGCGAATTGCGCCAACGGATTGGGTGCGGCGGGCACGGGAGTTTGTCTACCATTTGGCATGTTTCAAGGTAGTAACAACTAACAACGGACATGTTGCAGCAACAATTTTGAAAAAAAAAATCCTTTCGAATTTCATAAAATCCGCAACTGAATGGAAGAATCTTTGCTTTTATGCTTGAAAACTTTCCGGATTTTTGGCATAATCTAACGCGATTTTTCAAGATGGTACTATTTCATAACCAATACACGATTTCCACGTCTTCGAAAGTCTGGTTTTTCCTTCTTTTTTTTGCTCACAATTCCGGGGGGGGGGGGAGTGGATTCGAAATGCGACTTTTCGGGCTGATTGATTGACAACCTTTTGAGTGCGAGCATTGCAAGCGACAGTTGTCCACCGGGGAGCAGTTCTCGCTGGACGACCAGCATCGGCCGCCGCCAGCCATCCCGCGCCTGCTGTGCAAGCAGCACTACTTGGAGCTGGTCCGGGGCGAGCAGTGCAGTCCCAAGCAGAAGGCGAAACGAGTGCGCACCACCTTCGGGGAGGAGCAGCTGGCCATCCTGCAGGTGAGTAGTGATCGGCAAGCCCATAGCCAGGAGGCGACCAGGCACATGTCCTCCCGAAATCGGGAAAATTAAAAATTTATCTGGTGACGGGAGAAAAAAACAAAGAAAATTTCGAAAAATTGCATTGAAAACAGACAAAATTTGGTCAAGCTCCAAATATCACCATTTTCAGTCAAAAATGGACGACAAGTAAAAAAAAATTGTCGCGCCGGTCTCGGCCAAAAATTTTCCACCTCATTCGCAGCCCCACTCGAAAAAATTTCCTGGCTACGTCATTGTAACGCGCACATGATCAGGCCGATTATGGAAGCGTCACACAACATTATTGATCACTGAACAGCTTGGGCATGATTGGTTTCTCCTCTTTGCCAGGAACACTTCAAGGTGGACAGCAACCCAGACGGGGCTGATCTGGAACGTATCGCCAACCTGACTGGGCTCAGCAAGCGTGTCACGCAAGTGTGGTTCCAGGTCAATAAGACACTGGCTTCAGAAACATAGGCTTTATATTGTTAGAACATACGCATTACATTGTTAAAAGCCTCTGATCACTGATCAATGCATGGAAATCGCTTTCACGTTTCCCCCTCCCCATCGTTTCAATACTTTTTATGTTCCGCCCCCAAAGCCTTTCAGAAATATTTCAAAAAAAAAAGCATTTCAGATTCTTTTGCAAAATTTTAGTAGTTTGGTGGATTTTCCGAATTTCGCCGATAATTCCGCTTCAATTTTTCCAGAACTCGCGGGCTCGTCAGAAGAAGTACCACGGACATGCGCCCTGTCGTAGCAAAAACAACAACGGGAGCAATGGCGAGCCTCTGTCCGGTTCCGGCTCGGTGACCAGCGGGATCGAACTGTGCATGCAACTGGGCGGCTGTCGCTCCTCCGGCACCGGCACCCCGTCCTCCTCCGGACACAGTCCGCTGCAGTTCGGGGGAAGCACGGGCAGCGAGTCAGAGGGTGGCTTCCTGCAGCACATGCTGGTCGGAGGCTCATCATCCGCATCACCAGCCCCTCCGCCGAACGGGTAGGTCGGTCAAAGGGTCTCCGCCCTTTTGGGATCATTTGGAGTTTCAACACCAATTTCTGATATGACTTGGACTTATAAGTTTGATTGTGGGCAAAAATTGCCTCCGATTGAAGATGCCTCCGGTTAAGGCTAAAATTTTTGGTCAAGCAAAAAAAACAACCTTTATTATCTCCACCAATATGCTCCAAACCCTTTTCAGTTTACTTGAACTTTACATATTGTTCTAAATTATATTTATGGGCGAAATAAATCTCCTAATTCTAATTCGAACAGAAACCAAAAGAGCGAAAAGAATTTAGGATGAATTTGATTTTCTTTATTCTCTTCACAAAAGATGACTTTGAACCATAGGGAAAGGAGCTTTTGGCTCCGGCTCGACTTTTTCTTCAGAGTAACTGGAGTTGCTTGTCAATATGCCCCATGAGCTAATTGCCTTATGCATACAGACATCAAGCACCGATGACAGCGGCGGATGCCTCCAACCCAATGCGCAGTTCGCTGGAAGGAAGTGCATTATGAAGAAGAAGCAGCAATAGTGATCATGATCAGCTCCCCACGCCACGACCTCATAATCACTAGTCATATTGCACAGCGATCGATGATCAATCAATAATGTCGATCGATAGTCAATCAATAAGATCGATCAATGCGCTCATCAAATCAATCATCCGTGTCCTCGTCTCCCTCGTCGTAGGGCTCTGCGTCCAGGAGCGTGCCCCCAGGACTCAGCACATAGTAATGCGTGATGGCACTCTGGCCTGTGGCCTGGCAGTGTGGCCCGAGTGGACACCAACAGTCTCCGCTGTGCGTCCTCGACTTTTGTTCGACCCCTAATCCCGGACCTAGCAGCCGTGCCAAGCTGTCCGGCGTGGCCACCTCGTCCAGCGGTGTTGGCACTTTGCAAAGGCTGGTCCGCGGCTTTGGGACGGGTGGTCCAGGCGGTGAGTTGAAGACACTCGCATTTTCGTAAATAGGCGCAGGAGCCGGCATGGAACAGGTGGTGAGCGGCGAAGGCCCAACCGCCAGCAGTGCCACCTGAACCAATTGGTTACTCAATGACCGGAATGAGCTGATCAGACTTGTTAGTCTAACCTGAACACATTGAGTGGATGATGTGATCTGTCCAATAAACCCGAAGCCCCGACTGATAGAGGGAGAGGGGATACGAAGGAAAAGGGTGGTGCTAATAAGCGCCGGGCGTAATTAGTCAATTCATTTACAGAGTTAAAGTGAAAGTTTTGGGGATTATTATGAATTTGCCCAAAAGTCGTAAAGGGTCGTAAAATACATAATAGCCGTGTTGGGTCTTAATTTTCACATTTACCGTATTGTCCTGTTGCGGCGTCGACGGCGAGGCAAGTAGCGAAGCAGGCAGCGATCGCGGAATTGGCGTTGTGGGCAGCCGGGGACGCTGGACAGTTGCTATAACATGCGTTGCTTGTTGTGCTGCAGACACTGCTCGAATTCCATCCAACTTACGCAATGCAATTTGGGCGATGCGATTGTCGCCGCCGCTCTCCCCATCAATGGTTGCGTAGTGGCGCTCCTCCGATGCCTTCCTCACCGACTTATAATTACGCGACCGTTCCGCACGCTTTTTGGGAATCATCGAAAAGGAGTGAAAAAGAGTGATAAGTGACCGACTTCCTTATTTCTTGGTTTTGTGTTCCGCTAATAAGACGAATTTTAATCACCACATTAAACTTTGCCTTTCATAAGTTTAAGGAGTAAAGACGACTTACTGACTGCTGCTGTCTGGTGTAGTGAACCGTCTCCAGTGGTGCGAACCGGCACAGAATTTGGCGTGCCGAACGGATCGCAATGCGTCCGCGCGGTGTCATGCGCGCTCGGAAGTCTCGTACAAAATCCGCTGAATGATAGTGACGGTTTGAATGGATGACAAAAAGCTGACTACCCACCGTAGAGGCTCTCCATGACTAACTTCTCGTGCCGGTCGAGCTGGACCAATTGACCCGCCTGGATTTTGGACAGTTACACACCATGGTCATCCAGTCCAATGGTTCCAGACTGACCTCGTTTTGCACACTGCTCACTTCCCTGATCAGCAACACCTCGCTGAACTGTACACCGACTGCGTTCTGCCGCTTGGGCCGACGTCGCATGATACCGGAACCTTTCGGGCACTGTTCCATCGACGACTTAACTCTCTCTCTACACTTGAGTGGTACCGCGGGAATACAGAAACAAATACATTTTGGTCCGCTGCCGGCTTATTTCGCTCTTCAATGTCTGCACGGAATCGCTCTGCGAAGTCGTGTGTCCACTCCGCAAACAACGCACGCTGCTCGGGCTCCTCAGACTCCATGCTCGTCTCCAAGTGTTCATAAAACTGGTTGAACACCGTAACTACTGACGACATGGTGAATGCGCCGGCTAAAATTGGTAAATTCGAAAAAGATAAAATTTTAAGAAATAAAAAAGATAAAAACATTTCCAAGAAATAAGGTTTACAAAGAATTTTTCGTGATCAACAAACGAATTCAAGCAGGCCCTAACGAGGGAGTGGGGCTAATAAGGGGGCTGAAGCCTCCCAAACCGTGAAAAAATAAAATTCTTCAGCGACTGGAAGAAAAATTAAATTTTTCTTAAAAAATTTACAAAATTTTAACTATTAAATTAAAATAAGACTTGATCAAAATGTTTTTGAAATCGAGATATCAAGATCCCCGTTTTGCTCAATTTCTGGTAATAAAAAGTCTTATTTTTGCTCACAGAGCAGGTGTTGCCTAAGGGCATCCTGGCGGGCCTGCGCGAGCCGTTGCTCCAGCAAATGTCGAAGAGGCACAACGGCGGAGAGCAATAGGGACAACACCGCAGCAGGGAAAGCGGAGGAGGCGAAGGGCGGCATGAGCGGACAAAGATGGTCAGACACTGCTCTTGGCAGATAAGCAATGCGCAGGCACAGACGCGGCAGCAGCCACAGAGTCGGCAAGCCACATAGGGTGAGCACTGTCTGAACGGAATTTGATTCGAAACTTTTTTGTACCCGCTATCCAAGGCTCGGAAGAATCAAAAAATATCGCAAAAATCCAAAAAAATATTCCAAATCTTTCAATATCCGTGCTTGTAAAATGCATTTTTTGACGAACAGAAATATTTCTCCAATTTAATTGGATTTTTTTCGTAAAACTATTGTATCCCTATGATTTACGCCAAAAAATGCAAATTTTGGCTGATTTTCCGATTTATTAAAGATTTGGGGTGTTGACGGTTGGTGCCGCGGTTGGTTTTTATAAGACAATCGCCAAATTTTGTCGAATTTCAACAAAATTTTTCAAATTTTTTGATTTTTCTCCTCGCCCCTTTTGCTGTTATCAGTGAAAAAACAGACTGTAAACAGAAACAGGTCCGATCTCAAATTACCACTGCGCTTACCGTCAGGAAGATCAACGGCCGTAAACGGTGCGGCTGCGCAGGAAGTCGGTTGCCGCGCTCTCGCTGTTGTCTGAGCACTTCCGCAACAGCTGCGCCTGTGGCGAATAGCGCATAGGCGGCAAGCAGTGCCAGCACGAATAACAGTGTGGGGCGGGAGGAGTGCGGTGAGAAGGAAAGCACCGCGTGCACTGCACACAGAGCGAAGAGTGCAAGCAGCAGAAGGCCAAAGGCGATGAGACAAGGCAGGCTGGGTTCCTGAAGTACAGTTGGCAAGTATCGGACGCGGACCAACGCCGTTGATTAGCGGAACATTTCGGAACCAAAGGCATAGGATAGCCAGGTGGGGAAAAGTTTTCATCGGTGATATTCCCATTAAAATTGATTAGTTTATGTGCATCCCAACAATGCAATGCCACGAATTAATCAACTTTTTCTTGTAAATAAATTTTTCTGCCCCAAATGATTTAGAATTGTTCAGAATCAAAGTTTTACCTCCCCTCCCCACCCAAAAGTATCTCACTTATGCCGATAGAGTCCAGAGAGGTTTGTTGGACAAGAGGGTATAAATACAGTTGGGGCACATATGCTAAAAGCACGTTAAGTGGACGGCCTACCCCAGAATCAGCCAAACCGGCAGAATGTTAATAAAAAGCGTGTCAGATGCATTTTATAATTAACATTCTAAGGGTTTGGCTGGTTCTGGGGTAGCCGTCCACGTACGTGCTTTGGCATATGGGCCCCAACTGTATTAGTACCGACAAAAGATTCGAACCTTGTGACATACGACGCTCACGGCCGCCATTATTTTTTGCCGCAATTCCCGCAGCATTGGGCTGGAGTTATGGAGAATAACTTATGGACTCATTTGTCCATTAGCAAGAGGAAATGATCATCAGCTGACGGCATGGAAGCCCCACACCCCAATGGCACCATGGCAACGGAAGATCCCGCAGGAGTAAAAAAAAATCAAAACATTTTCGCAGTGGGTTACGAAGAAGTGTCCGAATCAATAACCAAATTAAGCGAGTCATTTATCAAGAAGGCAACCAAAACATCACATTAAGAAAGGAAATATTGGAAAAAAACAATGCAATCGGAATGCTGACACAAGTGTACACGAACAAAACAACAAAGTTCACAACAACAATGACAATAGCAGCAACGGGTTGTCCCGAGAACATGGCCGTCCAATTCTGACATGACACAGTAGCCGTCATCCTGAATGTTCCTGTTCAGTGTTCAGTGGCCGCCTCTGGTCGATGCTGGCTTGCTGCCCCCACTCGGCGTTCTGGAAACGGGGAAGATGCAAAGAAAGACAATAGTAAATGAATGATGACTCACTCACCTGACCCTGTCGACCCTGAGCCATTCGTGATGCAGAACATCCTTAGTAGTCGCGCGTTGGGCAGTGTCCGGGTGCAACATGCGCTTGATCAGGTCACGTGCAGCGGCACTCAATCGACTCGGGAAAAAGATGTTGCGCGTCCGCTGTCTGTCGATGATCTCATCGGTCTTGTCAGTATTGCCTCCGAAGGGAAAGTAACCTTAAACAGTTCAATGTACAAATCGACCAAAACACAAAAGTGACCTGTGAGCATGACGTACAGCACAATTGCTGAGCTCCAAATGTCAACTGCATTCCCCGTGTAGGGCCTTCCAGTCAGTAGCTCCATCGCGGCATAGGGCTTCGATCCGCAATGCTAGAAAAACAGAATTTCACAAAATGGATTTAGAGCACCCACCGTCCAGCTGAATTGTCCCGGCTTGAGTTGTCGTGTGAAGCCAAAATCGCCAAGTTTCACATTGGAGCTTCCATCGAGAAACACATTTTCACATTTGATGTCGCGGTGTACGATCTGCCTCGAGTCAAGATACTAAAAATAAGACAGGGAGAATTGTAAAAAGCAGATTCAACTCACTTCAACTGCACAGATGAGCTGTCGGAACAAACGTCGAGCCTCTGATTCCTCCAGGCGTTTGCAAGGTTTGCTTCGGATATAGTTCAACAGGTCTCCGCCTTCCGCAAGTTCCTCGATGATTGCCACGAATTCAGGAGTATGGTAAATCTAAAAACATATCGAATGTATCGAAGTTAGAAGCAGTTAGACTTACCTCGTAGACCTTGACGATATTCGCGTGGTCGAGCGTCCTGATTATTTGCAGCTCCCTTTGCATGAACCGTTCGACATACTCGCCTCCGCCTCTCTTGTCGATCAGCTTCACCGCAATGTCTCGTCCCTTGTGGTTGCCTTTGATGACGCGTGAATAACTGCCCGTACCTGTGCATATGAGATCGTTAGGGTTAGCCATTTGCGCTCAAAAAAGGTAAAGGACCCACCGAGTTTGTGGTCAGTGAGCTGAACTGCGTTGCGTCTCAGCACTTCTCTGATCCTTGCGGTCGCTGCGTCCTCCGTCGGTCGTCGATCAGCGGTGGCGCTCGTCGGCTGTTGGTGGTGTTTGTGAGCTCCTTGCTGCTGGCTGCCTGCTGCTGGTGACATCAGTTCGGCTTTGAGGGCGCGGAGAGCAGAAGAAGCAGAAGGTGGTCGACGAAAGGCAGACCCAGTCCAGTTGAGAAGAATGAAGGAATGAAGGACGGCATCAAAAATCGGACCCTTTATATAAAGTTTTCGCGTAATACATGTGAGTGAGTGAAAATACAAGGAGAACAAACATATTTTCCTTTGTTCGCTTTGTTCATCTTACTCTCAAAGGGGGTTGGCCTTACCCAAAGATTGAAGATTATTTATTGAAACAAACGACAGAAAGTTAAAATGAATGTGCACATTCATTTTGCATTCCTCTTCTGATTGACCTTCGAAATGTACTTCGATATGTACTTCGAAAAATTTCGTTTGAAATAGGTCAATTTTTTCAGTTTGAAATAGGTCAAGGACTGGTCAATTATTTCCTTACCAGACTGAAATGGCCTAAAACAACAAAAATTTCCCCGGCGGCGCCGTGGCACCTCCCAACTCCCAACCAAGACCTCAAGAGCTCAACACTCAAAAGGGCAAAATTGACTCTTCTTTGTCCTAAAAACGCATACTATTTTTTATTGGCTGGAAAATGCCTTTTTTGGTTTTAAAAATGTCAATTTTCGGATTTTCACTACAAATTTTCGTCGCGTGCGCGGTGCGCCGAAGGCGCGGCGGAAATTTTGAGCCACCACCCACCACCATATTCCCTTAAAAGCAG
Organism: Hoplolaimus columbus; assembly: GCA_016433075.1. Lineage (NCBI taxonomy): Eukaryota > Metazoa > Nematoda > Chromadorea > Rhabditida > Hoplolaimidae > Hoplolaimus > Hoplolaimus columbus. Next base: position 106 of record JAEHOM010000764.1, on the reverse strand, counting down.
CTACTGAGCTGCCAAATTGTCGAGCGTAAACAACCATTAACGAAGTAGATTTTGCAGCGAATGTGAAGCCCTAAGTGAAGCCCTGCGCTTAAAAGGAGGAAAAGGG
>JAEHOM010000763.1:0-10261 GCA_016433075.1 Hoplolaimus columbus | reverse complement strand
GGCGGAAAAGGTCTTGTTCGGAGGCTGATCTGAAATTGCTAGATGAATCGGAAAACAAATGGGATATTCCAGAGGTTCCAGAGTTCCTTCATAAGAATCAGCCGCTGAAGATTTATGACGCGGAAATTTTGCGATGGGTAATTTTTTCTGCCCATTAAAATTAAGCCAATTTTTTTGAAGCTACAATCTGGGCACACGTATCTCAGCCTTGAATCACTGATCTCTCCGCCTTGTGTTCATTTCCTTGCTCGTCACGATGCCCAGCGACTGGTTTGGCTCAATGCTTTACTACGAAGCTTTGCACCAAAAATGCGATGTATCCGGATACGGCGTATACTCAACGATTATGTACCAAAACATACCAATCGAAAAACAGCATATCTGGTCGGACATCCGCTTATGAAGTGCCAACTCCGTGCCTTTGTTTTTAAGCTATTTTTTCTCTTGTTTCGGTGTGAACTTATTGATGATGTGAACATGAGCTGTCTTTGTGATAATATTACGTGCTCGTTCATTGATTTGAGGTTTGTATCTTTTTGTATTATTTGGTGTCGGGACAATTCAAAGCAAGGCCATGCCCAGGGGGCCTAGAGCCCGGCCCCTCCCCCGCAATGAGAAGAAATTTTTTCGTTGGTAAAATTTGGTCAATTTCCTTAATTTTTCTGGCTCCTCCTATCGGCACGCGGCATTACCGACCCAAACGTTTCAAAGACTAAATTTAGTAATAAAACAACTCGATTTTTTGTCGGTTTACTCCAAAAGCGCGTTCAAAAGACGCGTTTATGAGCAAAAAGGTAGCCGGCAAGCAAAAAAAAGGTCGTCGCGCCGGAGCTTGACAATAAATATATTAGCTCCCCCCCCCTCCCTACGAAACCCGACTTTGGGTACTGCCTTGGTTCAAAGACTGTCAACTGAAAGACTGGCCTGTTCAAAGAATAAATAGATAAATGACGATTCAAATCTTGTTTAGAAGTGGTTTTAAATCAGGGTACAATTATGAGAACTATTTCCAGGTTCTTCTTTCTTCCTCACTCCATGCAGAGAATGATATTGATATTTGCCTAATGTAAGGAAATATTGTTAAAGGTGGATTATGCAATTTTTGAACCAAATTGACTTAAACGGACAAAGTTCCGATAAATTTAAAACATTTATGATTTATAAAAAATAGCTTTGTATCATCATTTCTTTGAATTATCGGCAGGTCTTTGAATTGACGAGTCTTTGAATTGATGATGTCTTTGAATTGTCAGTGACCCGTATTATTTATATTTTGTGTGCTTTACGGAGCGAATCTATTCATCATCTTAGTATTAGGATTTTGGTAGCTGAAGCCCCCCTCCCTCCCCGAACGTCACCTAGGTTGGAACAACTAAAAGGCACCTCACCCTATTTTTATCCTGTAATTTGAAAAAATTTCGGTAATTTTCTCTGATTTTTCTCCATTTTTTTCATTAAAAATTATGCGCGAGCCCTGCGAAATCGTTTATAATTTTCATCTGATTCATTACGCCTCTGATAGTCATATTTTTTTCGTGATTTTCACAAAATACTTAAAAAACAGATTTACGAATTTTTTTATACATACTCCCTGAAGCCCTGGAATTTGGATGCCCTCTAATTTTTCAGGAAGTACGGATTTCCGCTCTCACGCGACGAGCTTTTCAAAGGGATCCGCTTTGACCGCATCAGGTGGCTGGATGGTATGCACTTCAGTGTGAAGAAAGTCATTGTGCATAATATTCTTAAATGCCTGCTTAATCTCTTCATACATATTTTCCGGCAAGCTATTACAATTATATAGATTCATCATTTTTGCAAAAATATATTTAAAAAATACAAAAATCCATTGGAGGCGTGACAATCAACATTTGTTTTAGTTGCTTGTTTTATTCTACCATCAATTATGTCGGAAGAATTGTACACTATCGCCGTGATGTCTGGCGAAGAATTTGTTTGGAGCACTTTGACAAACTTCGAGCGCAGCGGAAAATGCAGCTGTTGCCATTATCATCAGTTCGAATGGATCTTGTTCACAGGCTAAGGTACAGTGAAAATTTGTCCGAAAAATTAGAAATTTCTTTTGTTAGATTCCTTCCAAAGCAACGTGATGTTCGTCCGATTATAACATTGCGAAACCCGATGGTCAAGATTGAGTTAGCCGAGGTGCGAGCTATATTGCGCTTCGTTATGTCAAAGAATTCGCAACTTTATGGATGGGGGATTTCTAGTTAGTTTTTTTGTAAAGTCAGACATTTTTAACAAATCTTTTTTCACATACCCTATTACACATGCTTGCACGAGGGGTCGACGTTTGGTTTCTTTGAGGGAGGTGACCATGAGGGAGAAGGGTTAAAGGAAACATTTTCGTGCGAATAGGTATCTATAGCATATTTTTCATTACTTGGCCAAAGACAAAATTTTGCTAATTTCCGACAAAATGTTTTTCCTTTTCCATTAATTCCCTCGGCTCCTCTTGCCCCCCCCTCACTCCTCCTCCCTCACACCTCTACTAATCACTTCGCCCACCCACTATTGCACTAGTCTCCTACGATCCTACGAATGGTTATCGAAACCTCTTCCCAGATTCTACCTTTGTACATATATGGTATCAAAAAATGAAAGCCTTAAAATACAAAAACCTCAATATACGAGTATAAAGCACTGATAAAACAGCATAAAATGGTAATTGGAACCTAAAAAAAAATAATATCTAGATAGATCTTTATCGACATTTTTAACAGCTTATTGTTAGTCGAAGATTAAGCTCATTATCTAATTTAAGTTTGCAATGTTGAGCTTTACTTTTTTTTAAAATGCATGAAAATTATTGCCATAAAATCATTAAGATTTGCGACTTTTCCATTTTTCTTACCGTCGCTTCTTACTTAAACATTTGCATGAGCACAAGGATGAACAGCTATTCTTTTGTACTGCAGATCTGCACAACTGTTTCAATTCGTTGAAACATGATACACTTGAGCAGTTTATTAAAAAAGAAATTTTGCCATCCAGGTTTTGATTTTGGAATTTTATTTCACGGATAAATTTTTTCAAGTCAATTTACGGTTGCAAAAGTGTTTGTGACTAACAAATTGCACAAATACCGCATATTGAAAGTTGAGGCAGGGATTAGCCATGCTGATGCGCTTTCTAGACTCACCTGCAAGCACAATGAAGAGTTTTGTTCAAACCCGACAAGCATCACGGTTTCGGGTGCCGAAGTGCTTGAGCGAATAAGGCGGTTTGTTATGCAGACAGTTATTAGGTCAGGTCGATATGCCAAATGCCATTGTTACTTCTTCTACTTTTTGGATCTTATTTAGCGAACCAAAGCTTATTGCTGGTAAAATTCCACGTTTTTATTTGACGGATCGAGGAATTGCTCAAGGAAATCAAGTTTCTGTGATTCTATGCAACATGTATTTGGGAGCGGCAGAACGAATGGTGTTTAAAAACAGGCCCAATGTGTTTTGCAGACGATATGTGGATGATTACGTGATGATGGATTATAATAAGAAACACATTGAAAAGGTAGGACCGAACAGACATGGAAAAAATGCTACTTTGGCATAATAAAACAATGCTAAACGATATATAGTTCAAACATTCTTAAACAATATGAAAAATGAAAGTAATTGCCGACCTGAGATCATGCTGGGATGTAAATTGCTGGGGCACTACTCACACTAGCAAATTTAAAAATTTAGAATATTTCTCATTAGAAAATGCTAATTTCTCAATTATTTTAAAAAATTTCGTTTATCTGCGCCTCCCTATTTCATTAAAAATACTTTTTAAGCAGAAAAGCCAAAAATGGTTATTTTCGCGCAAAATAGCTTTTTTTTTATTTGATAAGTGCAAAAGGGATCCTCAACAGTTTTGCTATGTTCCCGCGAAAAATGTTGTTTGAAGAAATTGTAGATACAGTAAAATCCAGCTTTATTCCATTTTTTCCAGAATTTTTTTCTTTTTAATACTTATACTTATGCAGAAATTCTTTTGAAGTTGATAAATGGTCTACTCATGGGTATGCCTGAATTTGGATTGCAATTTGGCAACGTCGTCAAATCTTACAAGAATCCATCACAAGATAAACGTTTTACTAACATAAGATCATTGAGGGCCAAGGAAAAGCTTCAATGGTGTGGATTTGCAATAAACCCACGCACTCTGAGCGTAAAGCTTACTTTTCCTTTTAAATAAAATAGCTTAATTTTATATTTCAGATAACCATCGATTACACTCGTTATCGGCTTCGGCATCCAATTCATTTTTTACCCCGCTACATACATCCCTCCGGATATCATCAAACCATATGTGATTCACTCGCGAAGGTGCTGAAGGGACGTATGAACAGCCTTAACGACTGTGCGCGCGTTTGGGGACCTAGGCGGCGTAAGGCTCTCAAGAAAGGCTTTTGCTCCTTCGCATATTCACACTATATCAGACAGCTTGCCAAACAATTAATGCTAAACCCGCGTGATCGAATTTTTAGTGCCTTCCTCCAACAGCTCATTCAGTGGGTTTTCAACGGGTTTCGAAAACGCTCTTTACCCCATCTGCTGGCCTCTAAATTGTGAAGTTGATCTCTTCGATAAAACAAATTTATATTTTATGAATCAACATTTTTCGTGGAATAAAATACATTAAATATAACGATTACAATTTCATCTTTTCTTTTTCTTACCAAATTTTTGTTCTCTTTTCATCTTCTTTAACACCCCGCTTCCGTTCATTCTCTTCCTGGATTTCTTCGTTTTCCTGATTTTACCGCTTGTTTTCGACAATGATATTGTTCCAAGGACGGACTGTTGTTCTCTCTCCTCCCTGGTCTTCCGCTTCGCTTCCATCCTTTGCTCCCTTAGGATTCGGTAGTTGATCGGCTTTCGACGCGGCGGCTTCGCGCCAAGACTGACAACCAGCCTTTGCTCCGCAGTTTGGCGTTCATCACGATCAGCAAGGTGTGCGGTAACAAATTTATCAATCTACAAATAGTTCGAAATTGTACTCAAAAATGAATTGTAATCAATGCACAAACCTCGAACGTGACTTTCTTCAAATTAATAGTTTGTGGTGTGCCAGTACCGATACTTCTCCCCTTCAAGATTGGAGAAGGGCCTGAATTTTGTCCTGTTTTTGCTCCATCCGTAGGTAGTCCAATCACAAGTTGGTCATCGTCCTCCATCTTCAGTTCTGTGGCCAGCGGAAGGTTGTCCGAATTCAATATGCTTAATTTGTAATTTATTGGCGATGTAGGTGAAAGGCAAAAAACTAGCTATACCGATAATCAATTTTAATTGCTATTCCTTTTGAATTTGAAAGATCGTGGAATTAAAGCAAAAATGTAGCATATACCACAATTAGGATGCCGTATATTTCGTATTTTAAGCAATTAAGAAAAGAAAATATTCGATTTAATGGCAGCATTTTTATTGTACGAGTACAAGTTAGTATATATACAAGTGTAAAATAATGTTTTACGAAAAAGTGATTGTATCTGATCTATTCTTAGAAATACGAAATCTATTAGTTTATTGTGCCGTAATAAAGTTTCAGTAAGAACGCAATGTTGATTTGATAGCTTCTCAAGGCATTTGTTTATATGTCGTTTCGAATTTACTGTTTATCATGTGTCCGTCTGAAACCGGATTGGTCTTCTAATTTGCAAGTCAATTCGGAACCGTGTGTAAGAATTATTTAGCAATAAAAATAAAACGAGCCTAATCCCTTAAACTGAAGATAAATCAACATTCATCATATGCTAATCAGTATATGAAAAAAAAAATGCCTTGAGGCCTCAAAATCAACAATGATTTTTTATGAAGTCAAAAATTAAATTTTAAGCAAAAATTAGTCTTTTCAGAAAAAAAGTCCAAAATTCTGGGATGGATTCAGAAGTTCCAGCCAAGGAGCTATCTTGTGGTTTCTGTTAATGTATTAGTAGAACCATTGCCTAGAAGGAAACAAAGGTCTTTGAAAAATCCCTACTTGAATTTGCTTATGCGCTGCATTCGTTCACGGTTTTCCAATCGCTCGACTAATGAAATCAGAGAGGGCGTTGGACCGGATGTCTCGAACAGATCATCGGGATCCACGCAACCCCAATCGGCATCAGGGCCACAATCAGCTTCGGTAGTACTCTTAGAAAACATTATCTATCAATCTGAAATTACCAAAAAAGAAACAGTAAGCAAATGGTAATACCTAAATGCTTTGTAAGAAACGTTTCGGAAGTTTTTGACAAGTGTTATGAACGGACTTGTTTAAAAATTTGAATTCACTTAGAAAGTTAAATTGGAACCAACCAAATAGAGCAAACCTCAACGAATTTAAGCTAGCACCCTTTATCGTTTATACAATTCCTGCTCAAAATGGACAAATTTGATCAAAAGCATTAATAGCACAATAAAGAATGAAATACAAATAAAAGCAACAAAATGTTCAATCAAAGAATTGGCTGCACCCGTGGGATTACAGTCTTGCGATCTTTGTCCTGAGACTGAGGGTAGGCAACGCTCAGTTGAGTCGCATAAATGACACCATCATCGCGCACCAAAGAAAGCGGAAATTCAAGCTCCTTAAGCAAAAAGGATGATTTTTTTTCATTTTGGAATCAATTGGCGCACCTCTTCAAAAGTTAAAGTGTTTGCGCTGCCATTGAGCTGTGGTGAGGAGTCCGAATTCAATGAAGCACCGTAATGCGCTGTGGACGCGGAACAACGTGTTGCAAGTGTACAGTCAATGTCTCGTTCCCTGCTAAGCTGACTGAGAGGCAAGAGAGTGAACCTGATTAATTCCTTATTTCTAAATAAAAAGTTTAAATAAAATGGATTAAAAATGGCAAAATAGAAACATGAAAGTCGTCGGCATCAATGTAGAGCCAAGCCATGCGCTAAGATTTGGGTAGAAATCATGTCCGATCAGCTCAACATATGACGGGTTCGTATTTGTATCGCTGGCATGCATTTCCAACGAAGATACGATTGGTATTGGAGCAACCTTATAATCAGTATTTGTGTCAAAAATTATGGGCTTCGGAACTGACTCCGGACAAAATTTTTGTTTTTAAGGAAGATTTTCAAAAATTTGTTGATCTATCAATCGAAAACTAAAAGAAGATAAATGTCTGATGTGAAATTTAACCAGACCCGCTTTTCGGTTTGACTTTGAGTCATTTGAAACTTGGTCCATGCACTGGATTTTCAAATTTTGGTTCAAGCTCTACTAGCTCCGGATCCTCCGCACAACAAAGCTTATGTGAGCAAAACTTGTAAACAATGAATGCACAAACATGATTTGGAATATAAACGTATCAACATTCCCATTTTTTACGTTTCCTTGGAAAATTTCTTTTTTAATCGACATCTAACATTTTTTCTAATGAGTTTGTTTTTTTGTTTGTTGAAAATTTTAAAGAAAATTGTTTAAGAAAGTAAAACACAGAGCTGTAATATAAAAGTTTGATATTACCTCAGATTGTGCTGGCTTCAATGCCTCAAAAAAACGATATTGAATTGTATCAGTTGAAATTATCGTCCACTGGGCACCATCTCGAATAGAATACCTCCTTTCCGACAATAAATTCTTATGGATATCTTGAATACCTTCTCTGCCAGTAACCTGAATATAAAACAATTCTTTCAAAAATTAATCTTGTTAGCGATAGGTCACGCACATCTTGTTGAACAATCTTTTCGCCATTGAAGCACATAAACAATGGCCGATCATCATCATTCAGCATTTGGAACCCACATTTGTGCAGTTGGCTGACTTGCTCCGTGTTGCTGCCTTCACTCACCACAACAACATCAACCCCATTGCACTTTTCCACTTTACATATCCTCTAAAACATTATTGCTAATAAGTGCTTAAACTGCAACCAGTGAAAGTGAACAAACCATCATGGGCAATGCGAGGCCAGACTGACTGTCCACCAATTTGACAATAGAACCATAGTTGATATAACCATCACGAACGTGAAAATCAAAATCATCGGTGTCCGGATCCAATCGATCCTCAGGTTGATCGTTGACTTAAAGAAAATTTGATGTGTATACGTTCAATAAAGGTTTCTTACTTAAGTGAATTGTAAAAGAGCCCCAAAATTTCGAGTTTGCCACAAAATTGCCATCCTTCACGAATAAATAACGCGTGTTTGTGGTTTGTGAACGAACACGGCTAAACAGAGCAACCTAAACAGTTAAAGCTTTGAGAATGTAACTATCAGCTAAATGACATGGACAATCAGCAAGAAGATAAAATTTGCTCTATTGGTGACTCACGAATGCGATTTTTGTGATTATTTGTTCTTTGAACATAATTCATAATCAAAATAGATTTAGGGTTTAATACCAACCTCGGTGCCAGAAGCAATATTGATGCCCTGATTTTTGATATCAGACTGCTTGTTGTTTGCCAATTTCTTCTTCGATGGTTTTGAGATCACTTTGATACGCTTCGATTCGAACACGCCTAGCCTCTGGCACATTTTTCCGACCAACGTTTCATAATTGCAATGGACACATAGTGTAAAATACTTCCGTCGGTTGTTGTCATTTTCGCTGATATGAAGAGCCTTTATTGCACACTAAAAAAGTATACAAATATGAATCCAAGGCATAATTTCATTTTTTGAATTCAATTTTATTAAAATTTAAATATACAGTACACACTACACATACTCTGCCATCCCCTTCACGGTCCTTCTGCCAATCAAGCTTGTGTTTCTCCTGGTCCCTGCTGCCAACTATGCCTATGTGTGCAATCGGTTCGAGAAAATCAGTGCTCAATTCCCTAGCATTCAGATTCTGAATGTCGAGCATTGCTTCGCCGCCACCCTGTTGTGCCAGCAGCCATCTCCATCGCCAACCTTTACCGCGCAAATAGACCAATGGAGGTGGGGAGAAAAATCTGAATTTGTAAGGGAATATTGGTGAATTGAAATCTCACCAGAATGAAAGATAAAAAACAAAAACCTTTTTTCTGATCCATAGGACTTCTGAGCCACTTTTGGATGATAAATTTCGAGTATACAATCAAGATCATCCTTCTTCAACAAGTATTCACGCATCCGATCCTGTGTGAGTTTTGGGTGTGGCACTTTGCTTGAAATTATAAGGTGTTGCTGGGGTAGATGATGTGTAGAATATGAAGTTGAACAGGAAGCACCGATGCAATTTCCAACTGATGAGCCGAAATGGTTCTATAAAGTTAAATATTTATTACATATTAATAAAATCTAAAGCATATCGCCCGATTACCTGTTTGTCAGAACCGCTACCATTCATCATCTTAATTAACCTAACCTGAATTTGTAAGCGTGTAAGTGTTTGACAAAACATGAGGTAAATCCAAGGTTTTAGGAAATAAGAAATGAGAGAAAGGACAGAATCCAAGGTTTTATGAAATAAGAAATGAGAGAAAGGACAGTATTTTACACCATTTGTAAGAAAGCATAGACAGACTGAGACTGGTAATAGTACAAAAAGGAAAGGTGACGGGTTTTTTGGTGGGAAAATATCGGTTATACGGCACAAGCTCAAAATCGCATAAAAACGGTCCCAATCGCTTCCTTTGGACTAGAAATGAGCAGAAAATAAAAAATTAGATGAAATTCGAGGTGAAAAATCAAAAAATTCGATTTCAGCAGGAGGAATTGAACCCACGATCCAAAAATAAAGGCAATTTTATCATTTTAACGTCAAAAACGCGTGCGCGTTCGCGTTAAAGAGCGTACGAGGCAAAAACGTGCCTAAGCCAAGCCTCGGAAAACCAATGTCAGATTCGTGATAAGCACCCTCGAAAATCGAAAACCCTCGGGTGCAAAAATGAGGCAATTTTTAAGGACTTTTTTTTAGTGACCAATGACCATATTTTTTTAACGCCCCATTATGGTCATTTTTTAATGACCTTTCACATTTCTCATTTGTTTCAGATTGATTTTACGGTTGATTGATCTCTCTCGTTAAAATATTTAATCTGACAGATAGTAAGTAGTCAGGGCAAAAATACTGTTGCGGGTTGCGGCTTCTGAAGTTGCAAAGTGGACGATATGCCAAAAAAGTTAGCATTATGAAGCAATCGTTTTATTACAAGGGAATGACTAAAACAAAAGCCATTGCCATTGAGGTTTGCCAATCCAAAAAGCATTATTGGCGTCAGTAATTATTGAAACGAATGTGTACACATTACAAGTTACAAGTACATTACAAGATACAAGTTTCTTCTGTCTGGCTGTGGCTGTAAATTACATCCTAAA
>JAEHOM010000762.1:0-10262 GCA_016433075.1 Hoplolaimus columbus | reverse complement strand
AGTGTCGGGACAAGTCCCGGACATGCGAAGGTTGGCTGAGGTTTGGTCGGAAGTCGGATGATATTTGGGTGATGATGGATTATTATTCATTCGTTTCTTGACATTTTTATTTCATGAATGTCGTATTTTTTGGTGTGTGGTTGTTCATTTCTTTTGGTCTTATTCACAGCGGTCTTTTGGACCATTTTTTGATCTCTTTATAAGCATGAATTTTGCTGTGAATAGACACCACTCTTACGAGCATTTTTACGCGAATAAAGCGGAGCAGCCAAATTCTGAATTTGTGTGTAAGTTTTGTGAGCTGTGACAGAAGTTGGGACCAATCGTGTGTACGGTCTCAACAAGTGGTGCCACGACCCAAGCGTCGAACCTTGTACTGGTCGGTTTAAAGCATTTGTGGTTTGCTTTAAGCAAAACATTTTTCGGCATAGAGTGGTCAAATAAAAAATAAAGCTAAATTATATTTGGTCCCAATAGACAAAAGTCGCCCGCGGGCCAAAACCACCAAACTGAGTTCACGAGGCCTAGCCAGCCGGATTGAGCGTGTCGAGAACGTGTCTTCACTGCCACGCAACTTTGAGCGTTTGACTCTGAGGCGCCGGGAGGAGCATCGCCGAAATTTCAACTACAACCGCCAGCGCACATTCTACCGCAGAGGAAGAGCACACATCGTCAAACGGGAAAACCGGTACTCTGTTTCGCGAACTGCACCCCATTTCCAGCGCCCGAGCAACTTTTCTCGTCCTCGACACTATCCACCAGCTCGCCAGCAACAACAGCAGCGAGGACAGCGTCAATTCCAGCAGCACCGCGGTCACCGAGAGAAGTGCCCTGTTGTGATCCAGTTTCCGCCTCCGCCTCAGGTCATTCCGTATCCACCACCGCCACCTCCTCGTCAACCACCGGCACAGCCGTTTCCGGTATTCTACAGTGCACCACCTCCTCTCTACTATCATGTCGGCACCTCTGAAGCTCACCATTCGGCTTACTCAGGAACGGCTTGCGCAGTACAACAACGAGGCCAACAACATGGATTTTGTTGTGCATGGAACGGGCAATGAGGAGCGGGGTAAAAATGCAAAAATTTTGTTGGAAAAAATTGAAACACAGAAGACAAAAATGGAAAATGCCTTAAAAGAGCTGGATAGGCAAAATGTTTACTATACTAATTTTTTAAAATCAATCGACGGAGATAAAGAAAAAGCAGAAGTAGCCGGATATGAGTTTATTGCTGCTGGACCCAATGGATTTTTGACCATAATGGATCGGACACGTGAAATTTTGGAAGTTCTGTGTGAGAATGAAAGGACATTGAAAAAACTGTGCCCAAAGGATGAAGTTCGGGTAGAAAGGGCCGAAAATTTGAACTGTACCCGGATGGTGCTGAGTAACAATGTAGGACTTTTGGAACCCATCCCACTCCCAACATTTTCGGGTGAGTTTCAGAATTATGTCCCGTTCATGGAGGACTTCAAGGCATCTGTGGATGATCTTGACATATCAGATAAACAAAAATTGACATATTTGAAACGCTCCCTAAAAGGAGAAGCGTTAGAATTAGTCCAAAATTATCCTACGGAGGCAGCCAATTATACTACTGTTTTGGATGTGCTTGAGAAGAATTATGGAGACAAGACACGCATAAAGAGCTCTCTCCATGCTGCCCTGAGGCGCCTTCCAAAGGCAAACAAGTACGTGCCAGAAATCAGAAAAACTATGAGGCAAATTCAATCAATAATCCATCAATTGAAGAATTTAAATGAAAATGTGGACTACGAGCAGATGTTTTTGGAAATAGAAAGTAAATTTCCGAGATGGATTTTGGGCGAACTTTACAAAAAGAAAAAGAAGGAGCCCAACTGGACTGTGAAAAAGTTGATGGATATCGTGGATGAAATTTTGTGCCTTCAGGAGGAAGTGTACAGAGCCCATAAAAATTTTGAGAATGAGGAAAAGGCCGAGGAAAAAATTGTGAAAAATCCTCATAAAAATGGGCATTATTTTCGGCGAAAATTCGAAAACAAAGCGACAGCAATGTATGCCATGACAGAAAATGAGCCAAAAGCTAATAAAAAACACCAGCATGTCTGCAGCTTCTGCCAAGGGGAGCATTGGGAATCACGCTGCCAAAAATATGACACCAATGAAAAGAGGCGTGAAAGGGCCCAACATTTAGACATTTGTGGAAAATGCTTCAAAAAGGGCCACAAAGGCAAAGAATGCCGAACTGAAGTGAAATGCTTTTTTTGTAAAAAACCTAATCACAATGCCGCCTTTTGCCACGAACTTTTCAGAATTGCCCAAGGCAAGAAAAGCGGTCAAATGAGAAATAACGATGGTAAAAGGCACCCTCCAAGAGATGCGAAAGTGAAAAATGTGTGTATGGCTGTAGGCAAAAATCGAGATGAGAGGAGTGAGGAGAGTGAAACGGAAGATGTCAATGTTCAGTGTTTTTCAGAAATGAATGAAAATGATGCAAAGCAAGAAAAGGAGCAGGTACTGCTTCAGACTTCTTTTGTTCACGTTTCTAATCCGACTAACACGCATACTGTAGCCGAAACAGTAGCATTTTTGGACGGAGGTAGCGAAATATCGATCATAAAAAACACATTGGCGCGTAAATTGGCACTTAAACCGATTGCTTTCAAAAAATTTAAAGGGACAGGTCTTTTCGGTAAAAAAGTCTCAAAAATTCTGCCAATTTTTGACCTTAACTTGCACTGTGAGGATGGAGAAATTATAACAATGCGTGCTCGTGGAGCAAATGAACTTACGAACTATTTGAAGATGGCGCCGATGAGCGACGACAAGGCGCTGACAAAGAGTGTGCGAAGGAGGACGACGGTACTTGAAGTCATGCCCGAGCTGTTGATCGGAACGGATTATTATGGAAGAATACTTGACCTGCCGAAATGTGATAATGGATTTGACTTATTAAAAACAAAAATCGGCACTATTATTTGTGGAAAAGGGCGCTTGATAAAGAACAATGTTGCAAATAATGTGTGTGTTTTGACGGAAAGTGAGGTCGAGAAATTTTGGGAACTTGATGAACTGGGAATCGCGGAGAATTTAATGGATAATAGCGATAAGAAGGCCATTGAGCATTTCGAAAAATCAGTAAGTAAAGACTCGTCAGGTCGATATGAGGTTGAATGGCCACTTAAAGATGCGAAAATGGAAATTGACGACCATTTTTGGATTGCCTTAAAAAGGTTGCAGTCACTTTTCGAAAAATTGAATAAAAACCCAAAAATGCGTGAGAGGTATACCCAAATTTTCGAGGAACAAATCCAGCAGGGAATTTTGGAGGATGTAAGTGAAGAACCAACGGGTATTGGTTGTCATTACATTAGTCATCATTGTGTGTATAATGAGCAAAAGGATAAATATAGACCCGTATTTGATGCGAGTTGTAAGGGCAAAGATGGAATGTCTAAACTCGAAATTATTGCGGGGAGCCAACATGCTGCCGGAATTGGTTTCCATTATTTTGAAAACCCGGACTTTTCCCATTCTAATAACGGCGGACGTGAAATCAGCCTTTCATCAAGTTGGGATCAAGGAGCCGCATCGTGATCTTTGTCGGTTATTGTGGTTAAAAAATCCCAAAAAACCCGCGACTTTGGACAACATTCGAAGGCTGCGCTTTGCGAGGATGCCTTTTGGCATCATATCGGCTCCGTTCCTTCTTGGCTCGGTTATACACCACCATTTGAACAATTTCGGAACAGATTTGGCTAAGGAGATAAAGCAAGGACTGTATGCGGATAATGTGTTTTTATCAGCAAAAAACACAAATGAGGCCATCACGAAGTGCAGAGGTGCCAAATTCATATTCGCTGACGCAAAAATGGAGTTGCATGAATTTTTGAGTAATGATCAGAGTGTGAATGAGATGTTCGGAGATAAGAATGAAAAAGAAATTTCGAAATTTTTGGGGATAGGATGGAACTGGAAAGAAGATATTTTCTGTGTGGAGATGAAAGGTTTTGGCAGTGAAAAGAAATGGACAAAGAGAAAAGTCCTGGAGAAGGTGGCTAAAACATTTGATCCCATGGGTTGGATGATACCGGCAAATTTACCGAGGAAACTGTTTTTTCAAAATTTGTGGAAGACGAGCAAGGAATGGGATGAGGCGATTACGGGTCCTATGCTTGACGAATGGATTGAAATGGGCGAACAAAATGGGCAATTTCACATTGATCGAAAGTTGTTTTTGAGTGCGAAAAATCTTGAATTGCATATTTTTGCGGATGCCTCTTCTAAGGCTTTTTGTACGGTGGCTTATTTGAGGGAAATTGCTGGAAAAGTACGATGCAATATAGTTATGGCCAAAGGTAAGTTGTCTCCAATTAAGTCAGCGGTGACAATACCAAGGCTAGAGCTGATGGCCGCTGTTGCCGGAAAGAGACTTGCTGAGTTTATTAAAAATACTTGGACATAAATTTTCGTGCAGTTTATATTTGGTCGGACAGTAAATGTGTGCTTTCTTGGATTTTAATGTCCGATGGAGAAAAAATGACTAAATTTGTGAAAAGAAGGGTAGATGAACTGCGAGAAAATAGAGAATTCGTCTGGAAATATGTCCCTACAGCATGCAATCCCGCTGATCTGGGCACACGAGGATGTTCAGTTGCGGAATTAAAAATGAAAAGTATATGGTGGAATGGTCCTGAATTTTTATATAAAAAGGAAAATGAATGGCCAAAGGCCACTGAACTTGTTGTGAGGGATGCCGTTGAGGAAATTGGGCAGGTAAACATGCTTACTAGCCCAGTCATGGAATTTAAAATCAGAAATGAATGGCAAAAATTGGTAAGTATTATGGCGTGTGCATGCAAATTCATAAAAAATTGCGTAAAAGGTGCAAAGAATGTGAACTTTAAATCCGAAATTTTGAGTCTATTGGAAAATGCGAAAACATCGGTTGGGATTCGGAAGGCAGCAGAGTTGATACTTATCGAACAGGCGCAAAGAGCTGATCCACCAAGTGATAAGGAAGAAATAGATTTGGTCATTAAAAAAGGTAAGTTCGGACTTTGGTACTGTGTCGGAAGGCTAGAGAATGCTGTGTCGAATCCACCGATTTTCGTTTCGAAAGATTCTGAGTTGGCGCTGTGTTTGTGTCAGTATTTTCATGAGAAATGCCTTCATGCTGGTGTGAAACAGAGCTTATGTGAAATGAGACAGAACTTTTGGGTGCCATCAGGTCGCCGATTAATGAAGAAGGCAATAAACAGATGCGGATATTGTGTTCGAGCCCGATTGGAGCCTTATAAAATTCCAGAGATGCCCCCCTTACCTAAAGAAAGGGTGGCAAAAACGGCCCCTTTTTACTATGTCGGTGTAGATTATGCTGGTCCGTTTAGCATTAGGAATGAGCGAGCCGAAATTGTGAATATTTGGATAGAAATTTTTTCTTGCATGTCATCGAGAGCATTGCATCTCGAGTTGGTGACCGACTTGTCTGCGAGAAGTTGTATTCAGACTTTGTGCAGATTCACTGCTGAGTACGGAAAGCCTAAGCTAATTATGTCTGACAATGGTACTCAGTACCTGCTAACACAGAAAGTAATACAGGAAATTGAAAAATTTGATGAAAAAGAAAAAATTGTGTGGAAATTTATACCGTCGCTTTCTAGTTGGTTTGGAGGACTGTGGGAATCAATGGTAAAATTGACTAAACGAGCGTTAAAGGCTGCTGTTGGCAAAAGGCTGCTGAATTTTGAGGAGTTACGCACAATATTGCCAAAAATTAAATACATTATTAATTCACGCCCATTAACATACATTTATAATCGACCAGAGGAAGGTGCACAAATATTAAGGCCTATTGATTTACTGCAGCCTTCAAGGAATGATGGCGAATTCGAATTTGAGGATGTGGGCGATGAATTTTTGGAAAAACCCACCAATGCGCAAACTCTAATTAAAGAATTTTCACGTGCTCAGGACATGGTGACGACTTTTTGGATAAAATGGGAGAGGGACTATTTGATGACGCTCAGAGAAAGAGCTGAAAAGCATAGACAAAAAGGCGCGAAATCGAATTATCTTCCGAAAGTTGGAGAAATTGTATTGATTTCTGAGCGAAAAATTCCGAAGCAATTTTGGAAATTAGGACGCATCGTGGAGCTTATAAAAAGTAGGGATGGCAATGTGAGAGTTGCCAAAGTCAAAACAGGCGAAAAGAATGGGAGAACCCAAATATTGACTCGTGCAATTGCGCTTCTTTATCCTCTAGAGTTGTCCATTGATGAGCAGCCTAATGAGTCACAAAATCAGAAATCCAATAAAACTAAGAATTATGAATGTGTTAACAAACACCCAATGGCGCTGAGGCCACGTCATAAGCATAAGGTTCCAGTTAGAGAAATGAGTGATGATGAAGCTGTTTGTGCAATCATGCAATATGACTCTGAAGACGACTTTTGGCACGATAATGGTGATAGAAGTGATTATGGAGAAGATGAGACAGAAGAAGAAGAAGAAGAAGAGGAGGAGACAGATGAGGAAGAAGAAGGGCGAATGAATGGGCCGAGTCATGCCTCTAATCTGTTGAGGACACGTATCCCAAGCGATCCGGTGAATGCGAGACAGAGGGGAGAGCCAGCAACTCGAGAAAATCAAAATGAGCGCCGGCCCCTATTGCCAGTATACTGCAGTTGTCGTTGTAGGCTGGTGCGCGGCTTTCCTTGCCAATGTACATGGAGAAATGTAGCATGCTACTGCACCCCTGTTCCGCCGGACCCATGTCCAACACTAAATGAAGGCGAATTATCTGATGCCGAAGTTGACGATGCGTTTTCTGCTATGATGTTTGAGCGGGGTGGGGGTCGAAGAAAGCATAAAGTTTGCGCATTTTGTGAAGGCAATCATTCGCATAATGTTTGTAGTCGCTTCTACAGTCCCAGAGACAGATGGGACAGACTACTTCTCCTAAATAAATGCCTAATATGCTTCCAAAATGGGCATCCGGCGCGGGAATGCCCTAGAGATTATGTTTGTTTTAGGTGTGGCGGAGCACACAATAAAATCGTATGTGCCAGTCAGTTTCGTTTGTGTGCGAGTGATCAGACAGATAGAGAGAAGGGTGAAGAGGATGAGAAGAGGGAGAAGGAAGACATGGTTGTGAGAGAAATGAAAGAATTAAAAGATAAGTTGGAAGTTGCATTGGGTAGGATAGATGAGTTGAACAGCAAGGATGAAGGATTTGTTAAATCAATAAATGAGAGGGTGGAGAAATTGGAAGGCGAGTTCGCAAGGCTAAAAAATGATATGCTACGCATCCGTTCGGAGATATGCACAGTAAGAGAGGAAAGTGGTAAAAATGTCCGAAATCCGGAAGAGGAAACAAAGAAGAGGCGAAATCGTGCGGCGAGTGTGAAGACAACATTGGCAAGCGCCATTACACTTTGTTATATGTTTTTTGTTTTGTTTGGTTTGGGTCTTGCCAACCCTTGTGTCTCTGACGAGAGAGTGGAGCTTGTTTATGCGCCAAAGTGTGTCACAAAAGGGATGGTTGTCTTGAAGCAAGAGAATGGTGCGTTATGTTGGAGGATGGTTGATTGTGGCAAGTCAGTGCTGCGCCGAGAGAATGCTACAATCGGCGATTATTGTGGTCCAGTATGTGTGTGTTCAAGCTGGAGTACTAGTTGCTCATTTTACGAGGGAAAAACAGCGGAAAATTCGACACTGAAAAATGAGAAAGTGAAAGCGCTTTTTGATTCACAAAAATTCGATATTTGTTCTTTTAACCCAAAAGAAGGGTGTGAGGAGAGAGCGTTTGAAAGGGAATTTGACCAAGTCGAGTTGTTTGATGGTCAGATGGTCATGGTTAATGAGTTGCAGATTGAGATGATGGACGCGGTCAGGGGTGAGTTTGTATGCATTGGGAACGGAGAGGTGACGGGATCACCTAGATATTGTGCCGAAAATCACTGCGCAGAGAATGGCACAAAATTTTGTTTGTATCCCAGAGAGGAGGTAGCCATGCTTGTGGTCCCGGAAGGACGGGTAGCCGTCAAAGCTTGGGGAAGAGTGAAGAAGAGGGTCTACGGCTATAAAAGAGAGAAGAATGTGGGATGTGCGGGATGCAGAATCGAATGCACACGTGACGGAGTGCTGATTGCTAGTGCAGAGAGGCTAAATGGAGTGGAAGTCTGCGCAGAAAAGAAATGCCTGTATGTGCCCAGACCGGAGCGAGTCGAGAACATAACACATCCCAGACAAATACTTGTTTCTGGGTACGATGTGCATGTGCGAATGTGGAAAAATGGAGAGTTAGTGGATGAGCATGATGCGCATTGTGAGGGCAAAGACATTTGTCAGTTGTATGATTGTGTTTTTTGTTGGCCAAATCTAACTAATCCACAGTGCCATCCCGAGATGGCCATGGTGTTGTTGGCAATTTTGCTGTATTTTGCCGCAAGTCTGATATTTTTTGTGGGAAAAATTTTGTATTGGGTGATTTGGGGGGTGGCAGTAGCAGCCAGGTGGAAGTTGCGTCTGTGCGGAGCGCTGGGGGTGCTTTGCTGGCGCTGGAGATCTCGAAAGAGGAAAAGGCAACGCGCAGAAGTCGAAAGGATTGAGATGGTGCCGTTGGTTGAAAGTAAGGAGAGAAGACTGCCAATGAGAGTGGCTGTACTGGTGGTTATGGCATTTGTAATGGCGCACGCCGCTTTGGCTCTTGGGTTGACATCAATCACTGCGGATGAGGAAAAGTGCACAGTTACTAAAGAAGGGAAGAGGACTTGTGTGTATGACCATGTTTTGGAGTTATTCTATAGTCCGGGCGAACCGCAAATTCAAATTTCGGTGGGTGACAACAGAAGTCGCCCAGTTGCGGAGATTAAGATGAGTGTCTCAAGAGCGCAAATTAAATGCGTAAAGGTGATGAAGTTCTTCACGCGCAAGTGGGAGATGAAGATAGCCTCAAAAAAGAGGTGCGCGGAGGCGGGCAGCTGCACAAATGATAGATGCGCGAGTGTGAAAATGGATGAGCATATAGAGGAACTGAAAGAGACGTATGATTGGCCCGGCATTACCAATTGTGTGGAGAGCGAAGGGGGATGGACACAGGACTGTCTGTACTTCCGTCCGGCGTGCACCTTTTTTCGCGTTTTTGCGAACCCAATTGATGAGCAGATATTCGAAATTTTTGAGTGTCCAAAATGGGACCTGCCTCAGGTTGAGCTAAACGTCACTATTGACTCCGATTTAGAAGGCACAAAACAGAGAGCAGTCAGCCTAAGGCAAGGATTACCCGTTGAATGGGAAAGTTTAGAGATCACATTGCAGGAGATCAGCATTCCGCTGATACCGGCCCTGTCGAGAAGATTTGTTAGGTCGGGAAACAGGATTGCCACGTTGAATGAGGATGATGAGTTAGGGATGAAGAAATTCCGGTGCGAGTCTCGAAGCCAAGCAGTGAACTTTACAAATTGTACAGTTGACCCCCGAATCTGTTCATGTTTGCCTGCTGACAACCGTGTGAGCTGTGTGTGTACCGATTTTTTGAATGACAGTACAGTGTTCAAGCCAGATTCTGTCCTACCTTATGATCATTTAGGACTGCTTTTGCAGGCGGAGGGCGGACAGATAGTTGCTTCGCCGGATGTGACATCCGCCCAAATGCAAGTGAGATTTAAGGGGATGAGGCTGCGAACGACGGTGCAGCTAAACACATGTTGGATCTTGAGCGCCAATTTGTCTGGATGTTTTGATTGTGAAGTAGGGGCGAGGTTGGACATTACGTGCATGACAGACTTTGGTAAGAGCCTGGCAAACATTGTTTGCCCGTCTATGCGAGCAATGACCACTTGCTTGCCACATGGAGAAAAGAGAATTTTGTCTGTACATTTTTCCCATGCGAATGTGGACGAAGAATGTGATATTTTCTGCGGGTCTTCCTCGGCTAAGTTCAAAATTGCTGGATTGCTGGCAGATCCGAAGGAGGATGTCCCGTTGCTGTGGCACAATGCGAATCGAACATTGTGGGACGAGTTGCGTGGATTGGATTTGCGCAACATCCTAAGTTACCTATTTTTTCCGAAAAATTTGGCGATTTTTGTCTGTGTATTTTTGGTATTAGTACTTGTTGTGTATTGCGTCGGACCCCTTCTGATTCGTTGGATTGTGTTGATTATTATTCGTGCGTGTCTGCGTACTTTTTGCCGCGGGAGTGTCGGGACAAGTCCCGGACATGCGAAGGTTGGCTGAGGTTTGGTCGGAAGTCGGATGATATTTGGGTGATGATG
>JAEHOM010000761.1:0-10262 GCA_016433075.1 Hoplolaimus columbus | reverse complement strand
GTGCTCTCCGGATCAACATTCATCGCAACTCGGGGAGCATTCTATGCAAATGAATCATTCATATTATTCGGGATTTTTCGGTTCTCGCGTACCTTCAAATTTCCCACCGAAAGCTCCTTGCCCGGTTCCACTTGGATCCCGCCGAATTGGACCTGTATAATCCAATGTACAAGTTGAACACAAATGTTGTCCGAAAATTTACATTGAGTTTCTGCTTCGGCGCTTCCGTCAAAATGTTTGGCACAATTTCAGCCGAAGAAAATGCGGCCGCAATATCGGACATTGCAATGATCAAACAGTAGCAAAAAATGCAATTTAAATTTTGTGTTAAGAACAAGAAACTGAACGCAAAACATGTGGAAAAGCCCCAAAGTTCGGGGTCGGAAGAGCTGTGTTGGCTGCAAATGAGTCAACCGGCGGAGCTGACGAATGAACCCGGTACACCACCAGCTGGCTGTTTACTACGCGTAGGAGGGAAGCAATGCTCGGCGCATCACGCGGTTCAAAAGGTCCTTTGGTGTTGTGAGTGATTGGTGGGGCTGTCACCTCCCAGTTGTCTTGTCTGCGATCGAATTTCCCAGACTCCGAAGGTGAGGGTAGGGGAGAGAAGGGTATGGGAGACGAGAGGAAGAGGAGCGGATGTGAAAACAACAAAGGAAAGAGAGAGATAAAGCACAAAGGAGTAAGAGAGATGAAGCACAACGGGGAGAGATAAAGCACAAGGCAGCTGCTGCTTCTTCTATTCAATCGCCGATTCAATCTCATCAAGAAGAGGGGGAGGAGTAGTTTGAGATGACTCCAGGACAAACCCGGGTGCCTGGTATACAAAGGACCAAATTGTTAGACGAGTTTAGAGTTTAAACATCATATCTCTGTTCTTGTTTCATGGTTCAACCTGCTGATGAGTGAATGGACATTTCATATGAGTGATAATCTAAGAATTTGCCAACAAAATGCCTGTTTTGTCAAGCAAACTCAAAACGCAATTTGGCAATTTAGGCCGTTCGATCGGTCCAATCGTCCCACGGGTCGGCCCAGTTGATGCCGTAGCTCTCTATGCCGCATTCGTCGGTGCCTCGTCGGATGCGGAAGTAGCCGTCCTCTCCCCAGTCCCGATTCCATGAGTTAGCGATCTGATATTTGAATTTTTGAATTTTTTCAATCAATTAACGCCAAGTACCAGCCAAAAGGGCAGTTTGGACTCCTTGTCATAACCCCATCCGATGATTCGCACCGCGTGCCCACCGAGCATTCGTCCGCCCGTGTGCTGATAGACGCCGCTCGCGTAGTGACCAAAATCCTCGTAGACAAGGAAGGCAGCGGTGACAGGACCCCCGCGCATGATCTCACGCTGGATCTTGGCCACATCTCCATCCTCCAGCATCATCGGCCTGGTACCTGCAAATGGTTTTTTTTTGGTGACTTATAGTCATAATTATGTTTATGCAAATTTCCTTTTTTGTCATAAGAAGACTGTTACCAAATAGCATATCAATGCAGATTGTGTTCGAATTTTGTCAACTTGTACCGTAGTGTTTGTCCTTCGCATAGGTCAAAAGGTAGTTGGAGTTGTGACAGGCATGTGTGCACATGAAAACGCAAAATTTTAGGGAAATACAAAAAGGGAGAAACTTCGGAGTTTCTTGCAACGGTTCATGGCTTGGATGCGGTACAGAAGGCCAAGGGTACGGTTTGCAGCCCAGCTGAAGCTCAAAGCTGGAGCCAGTGCAGAGCCCGTTCTTCGCATAGTACATGAAGGCCGCGTCCTCATAGCCACCTTCACATCTGACAAAGGTGGAATATTTGGTGTTTTGTCGTGTTCATATTTGAAATCAAACTGACCCCCAGCTGGTCGGTTCACAGCTCAGCAAGTCCAATGCCGAAATGTTCACCTTCTGCTTCCCGCCGCTCACAATGCAAATTCGGTCACTGATCACTGAAGCGGCTGACACAGCCCAACAACTCCCACAAGCGGATTGGTCCTGTGCCAAAGTTAGAATCAAAGTTAGAACCTTATCACCGACCGGAATTGTGGAGATCACATCGGCACACTCCGAGAAGTGTTCTCGGGCATCGAATTCTGCGGGGATGTCCTTGTTGTTGTTCTCGTCTCCCATGTTTGTGGCTTTTTTGCGTTCATTTGAAAGCAGAGGACGAGGACGCTTCACGCCCATTAGCCGCTTCTTCTCCTCCAGCGTCATTGCAGCGAAACGCGAATTCACTTTGGCCTAATGCGGAAAATGTAAATTTATAAATTTAAATTTGAGACAAATTTTTTGACGTATACCTTCCAGGAGTTTTGGGGTTGCTGGTTGACGTGTGCAACCAGTGCTTCAGCTTCAGCAAGCAACAGTTGCTTCTCTTTATTGAGCTTAAAACGAGCTTTTAGAAAGGGTGTTTTTGTTATATTACCACGGCAGCTCCATTGCATCCGACAATTAGCCAAACGACGACAACGAATAGAGACAGTCCGAAGAGGTGCTTAAATGGAAGGTCAAAGGGCTTCCAATCAATTTTTGAGCTTTACCATTCCTAATGAAGACGCTCTTTGGAATGTTGTCGAAATGAATGGGGCCAAAAAGCAATGCCTTATTAATAAATAAATGAGTAGTGATGAAGGTGTCCTTATCAGTCAGCAGAAGTGGTGCAGCCCAATGGAAGAGAACACAATTGGACGGTTGGAAAAAAGAGAGGAGAGTGCTTGTGATTGCGACTGTTTGATTCCAAATCACATAAGCCATAATCCGCTTCACTCGAGCAATTTTGCGTTTTTTCCCTTTTGTTTTGGGCTTGAACTGTTTCGGGATGGATCACGCCATCATTGAAAATGGCTAGAGTTAAAGAGGGGTGTTTGCTGTTTGCTCTGCATGGGTTTACTCTTAAATCTTAAGTGCTCGTAAAAGTGATCGGCATCTCGTCGCCCCCTCCCGAATGATCTGAACGCATCTCCTCCATATAAACAATTTTCCCCAGAGAAGACATACAGATAGCCATCGCGTTGAGGGATGAGTTTTGAACTGGTTGCCGAAATTATGACAAACATTTGTTATTAGTGTTGTGTGCTTTGCATAATGCAGATCTGACTCGCAGATAAATTCAAATTTGTAATATAATTAAATTCAAATTTAATTGTAATATAATTGCAATATGTGCCTGATAAACGATCAATGATTGATCAATCATCTGATCAATGACCAGCTGATCAGATGAAATGGGAATTGGAAAGCATCACAACAACAGAAAGGAAAGGAAGCAGCCAAAATGAAGATAGGTATACCAGCAGAATGATAAACAATATGAAGAAGACTGTCTAAAACAAAATTATGGAGCTTTATGAGATGAGAAGAATTTTGTGTGATGTTCGAATTGTAAAATGTCCAACACAATCTTTGTTTGTGTTCATTGATTCTGCTTATCATTCGTTCTCTTTGTTTTGCACCATTTTGCTATTTGTCATCCAAAAAGTGGAAGGACAACGGGCAAATTTTGTTGCTTTGCAAATGTACCTTCTTTCCCTCCCTCCCTCCTTCCTCCTCCCATCACTTATCAGCAGCAACATACCTATGTGTACCTATTTTGTGTGCATGCACCGAGTATTCTTTGGGAGTTGAGACTGACTGCCCCGACTCTGTCTAATAATTGATCCAATTGGGGATCATCTGCCATTCTTCAAAGCATGCAGATGTTTCCGCTTTATGTTTTGCTTCTGCTTATGCTTACGGTGGTTTGCGATTCAGGTACAATGAATTGTCGTTTCAATTTTTGAATTTCTTTTCAAAAATTCAGAAGCTGCGCACACGGTGATCAAGTGTTACACTGGAAATGACGCATTCACCGAATGTCCACAAGATTATGGCTGCTACAGTACCCATTGCGCTTACGGTAAATGTGAAATGTTCAACAGGGAATCGCTTCGAAACACTGTTTCGGCTTTCGACAGGCAATGGCACTTCGTTGGTGAACAAGGGCTGCGCCAAGGCCGACCCGTCCGCTTCCTGTGCGCGCTTCGAGATATCCTGTAAGCGAGCTGGCGGCCAGCCGGACTGCTATTTTTGCTACGATGATCTGTGCAACGACGTGGACTATCCGGGACAGAACTGTTCCAAGCTGATCGCTGCCGGCCCCTTCTGCTTCATCATCATTGCACGTATGTTTTACAATAAGAGTGCTAATTACAAACTTTTGTAAAATGCCTTTTTAAATGGATAAAAACACCCAAAACAGTTGGATCATCAAACAGATTATGAATGAGTTTGATAGTTGTACATCCCATGATCATATAGAAATGTTACCTCACACGCTCACACCTACAACACCTTTTTCAAAGTTTAACTTCGCCGAGGTGTCGAACCGGAATTTATTAAAAGTTTCCAATTCTGAGTTTAAGTAACTTTCTTATTAACATTAATATTGATAGGAATAGCATTTGGAAATATTTGGGGTATAACCTGTAAACATACATATTTAGTGCTCGTCTTCTTTTCCATCATATTGGCAGTGATCAGTAGCACATAAAAGGATAATGCAAGGATACCATTTTTTGGATACCATTTTTCACCATGTATAAAAGTATAAAAACAATTCATTTTCCATTGTTCAAATCCGCCGATAAAACATGAATGTATGTAATTGCTCCAATTTCTGGGCTTCACACTTCTCAAGGAGCATTTATAATTGTAATAGCAAGCTAACTGACTGTCATGCTAACTGTAAAAGAAGTTTTTCAATCACTTTTAAATGGCCTGATCTCGAGGAGTTCCAAGTCCCAAAAGCCTTGACGTACACAAATACTGATCGATGATTTATGCTACCACTGCCCTTCATACTGTACGTCAACTGTGAATACTGTACTTTATCATGCGATCACTTTTTACTTCCGCGACCATCCATTTTCATCCTTGCTGCATAGGTCATACACATCCAAGTTCACCCTTCTCGTTCGGCAAACACTCCTTTCCCTCGTCACACTTCGGGTCGCACTTCAGAATCATCGTCCTCACCTCGCAGTACTGGTCAATGCACTGCATCATTCTCGGCAGCCGTACACGGGGACAGTCCTTCTCCGAGTCACACTCTGACAGTAGTTAGAGGGAATGAACAGAGTGTTAGACAGTTACAGTGTGAGAGTGCACTCACTCGGCCTGTTCTTCTCGGCCACAACCAAACCTATAGAATGAAAGCACTTTACACTTGGCTTTGAATTGGAATAAACAAACGTTGATCGGGCACGATGATCTCCTGTCGATGACCGAACAGCCAAGAAGAAGAGTCCGCTGGAGCCGCAGCATTATGAGAGATAAGAAGCAGCAGCAACTGGAAGCAGCAGAACAACAGGACTAATGATGATGGACGGGCATAGATCCACATCTCCAAATTCCCTAGAGAATGCATGATGCTATTATCTAAGTACCTATATGGTCAATTTGTGTAGTCATCTACTAAATAATTACACTTATTTTATTCTATTATTAATTCATGAATTGAAAGGATGTTCTTTTTTGCAAATTCCAAGGCTTAGGCTATATTAGATCCAGTTTTGGGATTGAAACGTTGATTTGTTCAAAAATTCCGTCAGACTAAACCAGTTTCTATGGGAATTTGGCTGCATACGAGAGTGAGTGACGCGATTTCATTTGTCATATCAAAATGAAATCGCAAAGGCAATGGGAG
Organism: Hoplolaimus columbus; assembly: GCA_016433075.1. Classification (NCBI taxonomy): domain Eukaryota; kingdom Metazoa; phylum Nematoda; class Chromadorea; order Rhabditida; family Hoplolaimidae; genus Hoplolaimus; species Hoplolaimus columbus. The sequence continues at coordinate 4,592 of JAEHOM010000761.1, read as the reverse complement.
AGAGAGTACGACCAAATCGGAAGCCTTTCGAAGAACACTGACTGACTGATCAATCTACTGAGCTGACTTGTGATGGAAATTGTTCATTCGTCTGACCATCAGTGCGATGGCTTCTTCTTGGATCGGTTAACAAGACATGGGGAGGAATGCATTGGCCGAATTAGATAGAGACTCTAGCTGGTGATGTGTAAATAGCTAACAAAAGTAGTCAAAGTCAGAAAGAAAAAAAGGGATTGATGGGGTCGGTAGGTCGGTCGGTGACGTGGTTCCAAGTTTTGGCACAAAGTAATGTCCAAGTAATTTCAGTGAATGGGAGATGAATGCGTCCAGCAAGTCATCACTAATCAAGCCAGCATTAATTAGATATTTAATAGCCTAAACGAAATATAGAATAGATTCCAAACATTCTTTCGAAAACATTTGAAAACATATTGCCAAACAGAATAAAAAGAAGGAAAATATAAAAATCGAACAGTCGCTTAACGTCGGCGTTTGGTTCCGTCCTCAAAGAACACGCCACCATCCACCGCACAATACTTTGGGCAGATGCCTCGTTCACCGGGTGGTCCCTTAAAGAGGCGATTTGCGATTTGGGATTCCATTCCCTGCGGTCACCTGATGGCCAGCTTCTCCCTCGTCTCCATCTTTTCCTGGAGCTCCTTGCGGACCAGACGCGCCTGGTGCACCTTGCGCACCGGGCACTCCTTCGCCGCCAGGACGTCCTGGCTCCCCAGCGTCTCCGGGAAGCCCGATTGGTCCCTAAAAACATTATTCAAATTTGCGATTTTTTTTTTGGCTATTACGGGTTCTCCGGGATGACCATCGTCACCCGCCAGCGCGGGAGTCGAAAGCGCTGCACGCCCTTGGTCTCCACGATCTCCAGCTGATCCCTTGGGGCCCGGCTCTCCTTGCTTTCCGTTGGGACCCGGAAGACCTGTTTTTGTTGTTTTAATTTTTAATTTTTATTTTTTGCCTTACCTTGTGGTCCATCATTTCCAGGGCGTCCCAAATGACCGGCAGGTCCTGAGTTTCCTTGGTCACCAGGTGGTCCCTGCGCTCCAGGTTCACCCGGAGGACATGGTGTGCACGGGGGAGGAGTCACCACCACACAAGTTCTGGAAGTTGTGGTCTGTATGTGTTATCAAAATTGTTCGAATATACGTTGATGCTCGTATTCCAGGAACTCCCTGAGGGCCAGGCACACCCGGACGACCGGGTACTCCACTACGGCCTGGTGTACCCTGTGGACCCGGCTCTCCGGGGAGGCAGCATCCTGAACAACAACAACAGTTCACGTCTGTTCAACTCTTCTTCAAAGTTGAACATATTACCTTGGCATTGCTTTCGACCTCTGTTTTCCGCCTGCTTTTTGACTTCCGTTTTGTCGTCTGTTTCACGTCGGAAGCGGGTGCTGTTGTTGTTCATCCGAGCGGACCCCGCCTCGGCACCCACATTGAACTCGTTCAGCTCCAGCATCACATCTCCAGCGGACATCTGACATGTAAGGAGGACCCACTCTGATGCTGGTAAAGTCCACAGTCACCTTGCAAATGTCCATCTCAAACTGCACACGTTGGTTGATGCTGCTGATGTACTGGTTGACCAACGGCAACGTGATGAATGTGGCCAAAGTTGCAGCCAGCGAAAAGGTCACTGCCGTGTACACCTTGCCAAGGATGGGTGGTGGGTGGAGCACGAAATGCAAAATAAATATTACCACGAAACGATAAGCTGCCTCTCTGGCCTCTGACTCAACCTTCATTCTGGATTCTGATGATCTGTGGACAAATATTAGTTAAAATTTAAGAAATATAATAATATTAGAACCAGTTTAACATATGGTTTAACATATAATATATTCAAAATGGTTATCAGAAAGGGATGAATAATGTGGGCAGGTACTTACAAGTTAGCTACTTATGAGGTGCTATTAGCGCTTGCAAGTTGTAAATGTGCCCAATTACCATTTTGCATCATTTAAATACCTTCTTATGAGACGAAACTCATCGAAACGCGGCAGTTGGGTCACGGGTCATGCGCCCGCTTTTCGCGTCCCCGTTCGGCTCACAAACATGCGAATCTTTGAGAAATGAGCATTAATCTTCGGATCGGATCCGAACACCAACAGAGAGAGGGGTCAAGGAGAGGAAGAGGTGAAAAAACGGGTTTGGGCAGGGAAGAGAGAAGAGGGGAATCAAGGCAATTTGATTGATCACTTTTTGCACTTTGGATGTGCAAATTGGCTTGATTGCTCCGTCCTTCCCCTGATTTTTCTCAAGTTGGCCGAGGAAAAGCTCTCTATGAGTAGTCATCCTTCACTTAGCCCACATTTTTGGCTGACAAAACGGAAAGATCGGCTGAAAAAGCCATTAAAAGCGAAAGTGAACCAAATGGCGATGACGACGAGCCGTCACGGAGAAGGGTAAGTAGTTGACGAACATTGCGCGGAGCAATATGTGTGACTGGCTCATCGCTCATCGGATGAAGATGAACAGGATGAAGAAGCAGATCAAATGGGTAAGTGATCAGACCCGCTAATGAGAAGGGCTCTGTTTGCAAATTCCCTTCACTATCCCTCGCATCAATTTGCCTTTGGCCCATCTGCCAAGGCCAATGGTTCAGCCCAAGTTGGTCCCAGTCTTGAACCAGTTCTATTTCCTTCTTTGTAAATGGTCTTTCCTGATCTGAACATAATATTTTCCTTCTTTTTACAATATTTCTGAATTGGTAAATTCCTCTGCCATTTCACTTCTTTCACTTCATTTCTCTTCTTGTCTGTCTGTCAGCGTCGTCGCCTGGTCCCGTCCTCGAAGAACACGCCTCCGTCGAGTGCGCAATACTTCGGACAAATGCCGCGCTCACCCGGTGTTCCCTGAAATGTTGAATTCTGAAACATCTAAACTCCAAATTTTTCCTACAGCTTGTCCAGGCAGTCCCACTGCTCCTAACTTGCCGGGCAGTCCCGGTGGGCCCGGTGGTCCACCCGGTCCTTGAGCTCCTTGCAACCCTTCGCCTCCAGGACGACCGGCCTCGCCTGCCTCTCCAGGAAGTCCAGGAGGGCCCTAGGATTTAGAAATTCATTTCGCAGGAACGTGAGTGCGATGGACAGTTTCTCCAGATGATCCTGCTTCGCCCGGAAGTGCCGGTGTCGAGATGGCTGGGCGGCCTGGTTCCCCTCTGGCCCCTTCCTTTCCAGCCTCTCCGGTTTCTCCCTGCTCTCCTGGAGGACCTTGTGGGCCTAAATTTGAATAATTGTCAGAATGAAATCGAATATCATTTTTGGCGGAATTTGCACTGTTTTACCGGGGATTCCTTCGTTGCCAGGACGTCCCGAATGGCCCTGTGGACCCGGATTTCCCATTTCGCCGGGCGGTCCTGGAGGTCCAGGAGCTCCTGGAGGGCACGCAATGCACGGCGGCTGAGTGACTTCCTCACAAATTCTGAAATGTTTGTAAAAATTAAATTTGCAATCGCAAAAATAATATGGCCTTACTGTGGAAGAGCGCCAGGAAAACCCGGAGCTCCCACTGCTCCAGGACGTCCTGGCACACCATTGCGTCCCGGAGGACCTGGTGGGCCTGGCTCCCCTGGCAGACAGCATCCTAAATGTGGAAAATGCAAATGACTTTCAATATTTGCTGATTTTTATGAAACATAAACTACGATTTTTGACCGTTGGGAATTTTCGCTAAACGACCTTAAGCTTCAAGAAATGTGCACATACGCACCCACCTTTGCATCCAACAGCACCTGTGCCCCCGCTCCCGTATCCCCCCAGCTGCTGGTCCTGCTGCTGCTCGGCCCGTCTGGGCCTCTGCTCCTCCTGCCCCGGGGATATCCTTCCCCCGCCTCCGCCTCCGTTGGCCTTCTTCTTTTTCTTCTGTTCCCGTTGCTGGTGTTGCAAAGGTACCGCTTTGCGTCTGAATCTGCTGGTGCCGTTGCTTCTTCCGTTGCCGACAGCGTCTTTCATCCACCACTCCTCTTCCTCTTCTTCAGCCAACTCCGCCTCGAACTCGCCCGCCTCCCAAATCACTTCCCGAATGGACAACTGAAGGATCAGTCAATAGCAATAATCAATAATGATTCGCCGATCACTTGGCAATTATCAAAATAATCATGAAATAAATATCAAAAAAAGTTCCGTCCATCCGTTTCAAGAAACTCATATAGTAATTTATTCTCACTTTTACCTTACAAAAGTCCATTTCTTGCTCAACGCGTTGCTGTACATTGTTGATGTACTGTTGGGCCAATGGCAATGTGATGAAGATGGCCAAAATGGTAGCGAAGGAGAAGGCCACCGCTGTGTACACCTTTTTGAGGAGTGCAGAGGAATGAATGTAAAAAATTGGTTTTTAAAAAAAAGCTTACCACAAAGCGGTATGCCGCCTCGCGCGCCTCCGACTCGATTTTCATTCTGCGCTTTGGCTTAATAACTTTGGAGGAATGAATGAGCAGCTTTTCCTCACGGAAAGGCCCAAGCTAAATACATGTGGCCATCCATTCCCCGTAATTGGTGGTGGACCAAACAGCACTTGAGCTGTTGCAGTCTCTGTGAGTTCTGGGCTTTAGGGAGTGGGGGAGGCTGGGGG
>JAEHOM010000760.1:0-10263 GCA_016433075.1 Hoplolaimus columbus | reverse complement strand
ATGTGTCCTTTTGGCGCTGATGTGCTTGTCGGTGCTGGTTTCGGCAGCGGAAGCCCAGGTTGGTGCTTGATGGGGAGGTGGGTAGGGGCAGGGGGGTGAGGTGATTGTAAAACTAAAAATCAAAATAAATCCTAAAGACAACCTCAGGTTTTTCTTACAGGGCAAAGGTGCATCGAGCAACAAGAGCACGACCTTGCCAACTTCGACTCCTCCCGGGACAACAAAGGCAACGACGGTACTGCCGCAACTGATTACAACTACGGAAGAAAATGAAGCAGAGGATGACGAGAGTGAGGAGTACGTGGATGACAATGGTAATGAGGAGGAGGAGGATGGAGAAGAAGCTGATGAGTCTGAGGAGAAGGGAAAGAAAAAAGGGCCGGAAAGGAAGGGATCAGCGCCATCGCCAGCTGAGAATCCGGGAAAATCGAAGGTAATTCTTATTTATTAGTCTCATGTCTATACAGGGATGGGAAAATTTTAGGCATACATGAGCAAGGTAGCCCGATAGATTGGCGAGTGCAAACCCTCCTAAAAAAATTTCGCGCAGAAGGCGTGGCGACTCCTTTTTTTGCCATCGACCCTTTTTTGTTCGTCCGCGGCTTTCAAGATAGGCCCAAGCCAAGTATAGTATTGTACTACAATTATACTACAATTATCATAACAACAAAATTTTGACGAACACGAACCTATTGCTTTTTGATTAAAAAGTTGACATTTTCACGGGAAATGTCACCATTCCTCAGTTTGCGATCCTTCCTTACCCTGCGAACTCTCCGATCCCTCTGCGGCGAACCCTAGTCTACTGTTCCCTTTGCCCACGTATGATTTTGGTAAAAAATAGGCAAACATTTGGTTAATACCTATTTGGTCTTTTCTTTAATAAAAATGGTCTAAAAATATCCAAAAATAATCTGAATTTTGGATTTTTTTTTGTTCTGTAAACGTTTAAAAACGCGTTTCTGAACAAAAATTGTTGGTTTTTGCCAAAAAAAAAAAACGAGTCGACATCGACAAAAATAGAAATGTCGTGTGCTTAGCTGCTTATGTTAGTTAGGCTCGGAGAAAATGCTTCAAATTGTACCCTCCGTATTTTTTTTTCTGAATACGTTATACGCCTTTCTTTTCCTGTATGCGGGTCTCCAAACGCCTCATCATAAAGGCTGGCGAATAGGAGGAATTCGTGAGCGAATAAAGTTTGTTAAAGTATCTTTTTTGATTCAAAATATGTCCATTTACGAACATTTTTATGAAAATGTACCCAAAAATAACCTTTCCTTGTTTTCCTGACACTCCTGCATAGATATAGATATATTGGTAGTTATCAGCTCGTCAGTATCATAAAGGGGGCGAGGTGGGGTTTGCTGAATGGAGCATAACTTACAAGTTAGTAGGGGATGGCACACTTGGTTTTGAACTAAACCATCTCTGTTTAGCCGCATGACAGTTACGAAAAAGGAGAGGTTCAGCAGATCGGTTACGTTGAAAAGAGATCAAACGAAAGGGGCTACGGTTACGAAGAAGCGAAGGAACGGTAAAAGCACCGAAAATGTGAAAAATTGGCTGGTGTGAGAATTATTGTTCAGATATGGCGGAGAGAAGAGAGCCTACAAGGAGAGGAGTGGCGAGTATGGTCGAGGCAAAAAAGGTTTCATTTTTTCTTTTTGTAATTTATATAGAATTATTGTATTGTAAGAGTATGGAGAGGGAGAGAAGGAAATAGATGGGTATGGATCTAACGAGAAAGGTGAGTACGGTGAGAAGCGAAAGGGCTACGGTAGTCGCAATAAGGAGTACGGTGGAGGAAAGGGTATCATTCATTTTTCAGCAAAATTTGTAATTTTGATTTTTAGAGGAATATGGAAAACGCGATGGCGCTTATGGATCCGATGAAGAGGGCTATGAAGAGAAGAAGAGGGGATACGACAAGGCCAAAAAGAAGTACGGTAGAGGTGAGAAGTACGATGGCGAAAAAGGTTTTAAAAAGCTTCGTTGAAAATTATAATTTCACATTTAAGAGTCCTACGGGAAAAGTACCTATGAGAAGCATGGTTCAAGGTCTACTGAGAAGCAAGAGTATGGAGGAATGGAAAAGGAGTACACTCGTAAGGAGAAGAGCTACGGTAGCAGCGAGAAGGAATACGGTGGTGGAAAAGGTTGTTCATTCTTTTTTAAAATTGACATTTTTGGGATACTGATTTTCAGAGGCTTATGGGAGGAGTGTTTATGAGAAACATGGCGATGGGTATGGATCCGGTGAGAAGAAATCACACAAAGAGTACAGTCGAAAGGAGAAGGATTACGGGAGCGGAGAGAAAGAATATGGTGTGGTAAAAATATCAGATTTCCAAAATTTAAAGATTCTATTTCATTTGCAGAAAAGGAAGCTGAACACGGATATGGTGAGAAAGAGGAATATGGCGAGAAAAGAAGGGAATACAGTGCGGAATACGTTGGTGAGAAGGCCTACAAAAAAGGTATCACTGATACAGCATCATTCCTGTTATTAAAATTTTCAAAAGGGTACGGAAGCGAGGAGAAGAGTTCTTACGAAATGGAAACGTATGGTAGCGGGGAGAAAAGGCGAGGTGCTGGATATGGGAAAGAGTACGGACGCAAGATGGGATATGGTAGGAGAACGAGGAAGGACGACTACGGTAGCGGCGGATCGGATGAGGAATACCATGGAGGCAAAAAGAAGGCTGGATACGGTATATTTTATGCCAATTATACCAAAAATCTTTATTGGTTTTGAGGCAAAAAACGCTACGGTGGTGGGTCGAAGAAGAAGGTCCATGAAAAGGAGTACGGCTCTGTGAAGAACTACGCAAAGAAGTACACCGACACCAGTACTCCGTTCACCATCAACAACTATAGGCGCCACTTCTACGACTGTTCGTTTACTCATCCACAAGGTTATTTTTATCAATTCCATTTAGCTCATTACTGCTCCGTGCACGGCTCATTTGCATTGGCGCTTGCAACCAAGTACAGCTATGAGGAGAAAAAGGAATATGGTAAGAAGAAACGGTTCGAATTGTTAATTCCAAAATTGCTTAAGGTGGCGAATACAGTGGAGAGTACCGCAAGGGAAGTGGCGAGTACGAGGAAGGTGAGCATAGCAGATTTTTTGGCTTCGATCATTTCATCTCTAGACAATGCGTACGGTAAGACGAAGCGGCACAGCTACCGATCGCGGTTCCACACCCGTCAATTCTGTCGATACGCGGCCGCATCAAGCACACGCGCGTGTCACTTCTGTTGCAAAGTCGTTGCACGCAGCGCCAATACCAGCCCGGTCGTCCTTTTTCGACTCAATTTGTCTGTTTTATCGCGAATATCTTTTTCTAGGACGACATCATCTCTGCCATCTTCGCGTTTAACCCAACTCATCCGTCCAGCAACGGAGCTGGCATTGGCGGAAGCTATGACGGCAGTGGATACGGCGACGGGGGAGGCCAGGTTTTTTTTTGTGATTTTACTTAACTGAAAAACGCATTTTAAGCAGCCCTTCCAGTGCGTGTGCTGTGCTCCCAAGCAATATTGAGTCGATGAAGAAAGGAAAGGAGACCTTCCGCTGAGGATGGATGGGTGATTTGGTGTTTAAACTAGCTGACCGTGATCACTTATTTTCTGGTATGTTTTGTTTATTTCTTTTCTCCATAAGAAATGGACAATTCGCCAAAATCTGATAGTGAGCTTATGAAGGGACCATTTTTGAAATGACCTTCTTGAGCATTTATTTTAAGGCTAATTTTTCCATGGATTTAAATAAGTTAGTCTTCTGTTTGTTTGATATTTGCTGACTCATCTCCTCCACCTCCATTTTACCACCACATCCAGCTGCAAGGACTGGTTGTTTGTTGGTAGGGCGAGGAAAAAAGCTGTCAGCTGGTGGGCAGCAATCCACCACTCACCCAGCCAGCCTTATTCATTCATTCCACCTCACCACCCACTAGGTCAGTCAGTCAGTCAATTCTGCTCACTGTCAGAACCACTTTTTGCACAAAAAAAAAAAGCTGAACTTATTTACTTGACTGCTGATGAGGACCTTTTATGCCTTCCATCTCATTGTGTTAGGTAAGAGAATAGAAAGAGTGAGTTTAGTCAGTACCGCTTCCCCTATTCGCCCGCTAAAATTCACATTTGCCTCTCCCCTCAATTCATTTCCTATTCCTCGCGCTCTATCAAGGTCATCTTTCAGATTCCACATAAAATCCCATCGATCTCTCAGGGGCGACTGGCGACGGTTTGAAGGCCGCCACTGTCAGCAGAAGAAACAGAGTTGAAAACGACGCCAAAACTGTCCTTCCCTCCCCAACTTTTCAAAAAAATCGGACGGCATCACCATTTAACCATCATATACAAAATCTTCATCACCACTTAAGGTAGAAAACTGGGTTCAAAACAGTCATAAATCAGCGACTTTTTCGAAGTATTATTTTTGACCCATTTACGTATGTTTTATCTAAATTGCCAGAGTTGCATCTTTTATTTTTTTACAAGTCAGAAATCTATTTTGTAAATAAAAAACCAGGACCTAAAGATCTGTAGATTCGCTTTTTGGAAGTATGGTCACATCCCGGGATAATGGTCTAAAGAATGGTTTGATCCATTCATTCATGGTTCAAACCATTTTTCCGTTCTTCTCTTTCATTTCCGAGGGCATCTCCACAGATTTTTTACTAACAGCTAGATCATTGAGGCTATGCAGTTTTGCAGTTCCATTCCATTCTGTCTTTCAATTGAAACGAAAACATCCTTTCCCCCTAGGAGGGAGGAGACATAATGGATAGATTGATGCTGCAGATAGGAAGAGCGGAAAGAGGACACCTTCCAGCTTCCTTCTAACTCTCTTCGATGGTCGCGCGGCGTCGCTCGGGCGGCTGTCACCTGTGGCACCCTTCCGCTCCACTCCTACTGACTCCCTCCCTTCCTCCGCCGACTTATCCATCCGACAACAATCGATGGATTCCCCGGGGCGTGACTTCATTTTGCGAGCGGGCGGGCGAGTGTTGTTGTTGTTGCCCCCGGCAACAAAGCTGGTCGCAGTCGGTTGGTTGGTTTCCGATCTCTCTCCTCCCTCTTCTCCCCCATCTTCCGATGCTTTTCTTCTGTTCCATTTTGAAATTTCATTTGTGCGCAGCGCATTGCCGGAGGGCACAGAGCGAAGAGTGAGTGAGCGAGCAAGTGAGTGCACGCATTGGTTGGGTCAAAATGTAAATTAGGTGTGCAGGGGGAGGGATAGCCACCCACCCTCATTCATGATGCATCTTTCTCTCCATACCCCACACCACCTGTGCTTGTGGCAGTGACTCATTCCTCTTTTTGTCTTTTTCAAAAGCATTAGAAAACATCATTTCATTATCTTTTCAAATCTTTGCTAAAAAGAATCCATTCTGAAGATGGCTTTCAGGACAGAATTCCTGTATATTATCAGGCAAATGCGAGGAATGGAGATTGTTTGGCCAATTTTAGCCGATCATAAAAAAATTTCTTATCCGAATAACCACATTTGGCTGAACAAACATTAGGCAATGAATGGGCGGTTAGATGTACACTCATGTCCAGTCACGATCGAAGCCAGAAGAAGCTGGTCCAGGCAAATTCTCGGAGACATCACATTATTCCTCCAACCCTTTCGTGCACATTTGTATTGTAACAGGCGTGTCTCCTCCCAGCCGTCCTCATTCGGTGATGTTCCGTGAATGGAGGCCATCCGAGGGGTGGGTGTCTGGTGTTGATGATGATCTCTCCAAGTCAAGAGCCCCTCCCTTTGTGGGTTGTTGGTTGTTGCACTCATCACGCGTCGTTGCTCTCCGTCGGTTGTGTTGTTTGTTCCTTTCTCCCCTTTCATTGATTGATCTCGTGCGTTAGGTGCGCAACAGGTTCTCTCCTCCCATTCATCTCCCGCTTCCCCCTGCCCATCCGCCGCATTCCGCAACCAACCCTCCCCCACCCCACTCATCCAATCAGCGCATCGGCTGAATGAATCAATGTTTGTTCCGCGAAGAGCGTAAAAAGTAATCGCAAATCAGCTGTCCTTGTGGAGGAACGCTTAGAGAGTACAGAATGTACTACATGTTGGTACAATGCTAAGATGTGCTTAATTCAAAACACTTATCAATAGGACTTAAACTTATGCTAAATTCTTGATCAACCTCTTTTAGCCTTCAGGCAGCTCAATTCATAGATTGACCGTTTGATCAGCAGCTGTCAGCACTTGCCCAGAGGCGACGACGATGCCGTCCACGGCGGTGCAAAAACTGCTGCTGATCACCTCCATCTTTCTGATCGTCGCCGGCCTCGCACTTACCATCGCTGGTGTGTTCTCTCCCGCTTGGCAAGTTGGTAAGTATTTAAATATTTTAAATTATATATTATATTTTAAATACTTGACAAGTCGACATTCGCGAGTTCCGTGCCGAACACCAGGTCAGAATACTTCGGAAAACAAACATATTTTCGGAATTTTTAGCACGGCCTATGGTGGGATTGCATTCGGGCAGAGAAGCATGTGGTGGCGGTGGGCGACTTTTACGATGAGGCCCCGCTGCATTGCATGTACAAATTTGACGAGTCGGCTGAGCTAGTCATCGAGAACTCGATAGTAAAACGCCAGAAGGAGCGCCAAATTTAATTTTGGAATTTTTGTACAGAACAGCGTTGACAGGGACGGTGCGGCCGGCGAGTCGGAATTCCATCGATTTTGGTATTTATTTTTGTCCGTGAATTTTTCTCATTCTTTTCGCAAAAGGGCATGGCAAAAAGTGGTTTTGACACGTAAGTTTAATCCTAATTCTTCTAAGTAAGAGTAAGCTTCTTCTTATGTTAGTCATCTTACTCTCCCAACTGGCCGCCTTTGTCGCCGTGTGCACTGGCGTCTGTGCCCCGTGCTTCCCGCCGACCACCTTCTGCTTTACCATTTCACTGTTCGTCGCCATGTTGCTCTCTGTGCTGGCGGACGGCGTGTTCTTCTTCTCTGCCAACCGCGTAGACACGCGCTTCGTAACCGGTATATATTTTGGCCATAGGATTAATAAGGCATACCTTCAAAAAATTCCTTTGAGGGTAAACTTCAGAGTTCCTGAGAAAAATAAATTAAGGTTGTTTAAACGCCAGAATCGGGTATATTACGCATTTTTCGTAAGAAAAGAACAAATCTAGATTCAGGAATAATTCTACCCTTATTTTAGTGTAAACAAATTCGTTATAGGTTTATTCCGTAACAAGGCTGGACCGTAACTTTGCTCAAAGCCGTAACCGTAATCATAACCGTAAATCCAAAATCACCGTAATCGTAAACCGTAAATAGTAAGTAAAAAACGCCGTAAATCGTAAACCGTAAGCCGTAACCGTAAATATTTGGAGGTTTTCACCAAATCCAAAAAAATCGCCAAAATTGTCAAATTTGTAAGTAAAAAAAAAAACGCCCTAAACCGTAAATCGTAAGCCGTAAATCCGTAAATCGTAATTACGGTTCAGCCCTATTCCGTAAAAAAGTCACGCCATTTTAAAATATGGTTTTAATGTTACTTGACTCGATTTGTAAAAAAGAAATTTCCGGGTTTTCGCCTCCAGCCGATATTTTGAATTTAAAAATTAGGAAAAAATCCTAAATCTAAGATCAAGAATACCATTTCTCAATCGAATATAATCGAATACATTAAAAAAACACACAGACACACAATTATTACTTTTACGGATTTTTTGCTTATTTTAATTCTCAATAAAATTGTCTTTGTAAGATCAATTTGAATTTGTCGGATCTTTATGTCAAAAATATCGATATTCGGCTCGTTTAAGGAGGTGCTCTAAATCGCTGAATCCATGTGGATCATTTATCTGCTTTTCTTTTTTACGGACTCATAAGGTGCACATAAACACAAAAATTGGACTGTCCTGCTGTCCTCCCTTACTCTGACGATGAGGCCACACCCGACCTGATCTGATCCCAAATGTTTCTGTTTCCAGGCATGGTCGGCACCTACGTGAGTTGTTTGCTGTTTGTTGGTCCTTGCTGATGGTACCTCCCGATGTGTCCATTTCCCCCAAAGGAACAAGTGATCGGCTACGCCTTTTACCTGCACATGGGCGGCACCCTTTGCTGGATGATCGCCTTCATGTGCGGCATCGCCACCACCTACAAGTTCCTGACATCCAACGGCCAACAAAGGTACGCGCCCCTCCCCTCACCCCGATGCCATCTACGGAATGATGGCCAATGTGCAAAAAAAGTGTTGGCCAAAAACTCTTTTTCGTTGTTTTTAGACTTTTTTTCCATTGTTCCGTTCGGTCTTTTGGCCGTCGGACTTTCTTTTCGTTTCTCGCTTTGTCACTGTTTCGTTCTGCGTTTGTGTGTGATTGTGTGTTCATTCAGTTCAATTTCTATTTGCACTGCACAGGGCTGGGTACTTTTCCATTTTACCCCTTCCCTTCAAGTAGTAAAAAAGTTAATTTGATCGGGCATCCCAACAGGAGAAATTAACTGGTGGTTCAATGAAACTCTGCAGGTACCGCCCCGTAAAACATTCTCCTTTTTAAGAGAGGGAGGGGGAGCAGGAATAGGAAAAATAGAAAAGTACCTTAACTTATTGGTTGGCTGAACGGGTTGATCAGGGATTGCCCCAAGAGAGGAATTTGCTCGGACCTTTTGGCTTCTTAGCTGTTTTAATGATCAACTTCATTCGTCTCATCTTTTGATTTCTCACTTTCTTTGCTTCTCTAATTGAACCTTCCTTGTCCCACTTCATAATCAAAAATGATTTATCAGATTGATCAGTGGAGTACCATTCAGATCAGATTAAAATAGAAGGACTCACAAGTCAGTACCAGAGGTGAGTTTCGCAGTACTCACGCTTACAAGTCCTTAGTCATCTGGTGGCTCATCATTAGTAGTGTGCTCTGTTTTTTTCGTGCTTTGATTACTCTCGACTATCTAACATGCTCTCTTTTTTTCTCCCTCTTTCTCTTTCATGCTCCTTTGAACTCTCTCATTTTTTGTTTCTCTCCTCCATTCATCCGTATTGCTTTCTTGCAGAAAGCTCTTCGAGGAGGTGCCATCGCTGCCGCTGCACATTGCCAGCCGCGAGAGCGGCTATCGTCGCCCCGTTGTGGAGTGGACCGGTCCGAACGGCAGCAGACCACGCGCCGCCCCTCGGCTTGTGGGCTCCAACACGCCCGTCTAATGGACTTTGAACCTTCAACCTTTGGACCGACCGAGACACACACAGACACTGCCATCCCCCCGAGATCTTTTTTGTCTGTTTTGCCTGCCAGCCATTGATTGACCGATAACCTCTTCGATTGACTAACTTTCTACGCAATAATTCATTCGCTCATTCATTCACGTATTTATTCGTCATTGATCCTTTTAGCAAACAATAAAGCTCAGGGCACAGAACCATTCCCTGGCGGGGCATGGCGCTTCCCCCTCCTTCCCCCGCGGGGCTTTCACAAACTCGCTTTGTTTAATCGCTTTCTTCTTCGCTATCACTGCACAATTCATTCTCCAATTCCGTTCCGCTTTTACTGTGCCGCTTTCAGTCCCGACTTTGCCGCTCCGCGTCGCCAGTTCCGTTCCGCAATGAATGGAGGACAACCGCCCCAGCAGGTCCCGCTTCTATTGAGCGCCAGTCCGGCGAAGCGAACAGCAACCCGGAACATGAACGCCAGCAACGGGAACATGACGCACAACAGCAGTGGCATGCGAGTGTATCGCGAGACATGTACCTGATGCGAACAGAACAGCAAGTTTCCCCTTCCAATGATCTGCTGAAAGTGCTCCCCTGCTGGGAAGCTCCTGGGATTCTCTGCGCTCGCCGCCACTTATTAGCAATCTAACAGGTTATGGGATCCGATCTTATGCAAATTTCTTTTGGTTCAACCCAGGATATCAGAAAAATTTTCGGTATCTCTCAACCTTAATCGTATGACCGATCCCTTATAACATTTCAGCTCCTCTCTTTAATTGTCCGAACTTATTGGACTCGCAACCAGCAAAAGTTCGTCCTTTTGTCATCTTTGAGCCAATCACTCCTCACTCATCTTCATCTCACTTCTCCATCCCAATTATATTTATTCATCTCATCGAACGATAAATTTTTTTGGTAATTTTGCAGCTATCCGATCACTATAGCATTGGCATGGGAATAAGCTTAAGCTAATACGAATGAATCAGAGCCAGCGAGGCGATTCCAAGCCGACTCTGCCGCTGGTCACCGTTGCTGCGCTGCCCCCGTTCTGGCTCTTATCCACATCTGA
>JAEHOM010000759.1:0-10276 GCA_016433075.1 Hoplolaimus columbus | reverse complement strand
ATAAATATGCGAATGAAAGTCTGATTCATGTTTGGACCGACTGTGAATGGGGTTGTCCGGGGTTTGTTGGTCATTCATTCACATTGCCTATAAATAACGGCTTCTCTCCATTTACCAGTGCTTATTTGGTTTTTTATCAAAAATAAATTATTAGTTTTATTTCACAATTTGTTTTTATTATTATATTAAATAACATTTGCTTAACGCCAGCTATCAGTTTCATGTACCCAAACAACAACAACAACTTCTGTACTCTTCATCTTCCTCTTCTTTTTGGCATTGTTTTATTGGCCACAGTGGATGCTGACAAGTAAGCTTATATTCAAATTTATTTTGAATTATTTTTTTGCATTAGCAAATGCCCTTTGTCTGGCGGCGCAAACCTGGAAAATTACAATTCTCTGGCCCAATGTTATGATGGCATCGGCAATGCTCCCGACAAAGTCTATCGAATTCGGGTACAGTTGACAGACAAAGGCATGGAGTGCACAGGGAATAGGTAATAATTCTTGGCAATTTATAAAGTAATTTATTCTTTTTGAGCTTGTTTGTTTGCTTTCCTGGCCAGCTTGACCCTGACTATTTCGGAAACGGTTTTAGGCCAGATGAAAGCGTGACTGTTAGCAATAAAAATGTAAATTTTTTATTTACAAATAATTTTAATTAAAAATAAAATTTGTTGTTTAGAATACCATTTCAAGGCGCTGCGAGGAACTCAGGGCCAGAATGGCCTCTTGTGCTGCTAGTTTTCAATGGACTCAAAGCCCTTGGCACGGTTTAGAAGTCAAACTGCTGGATGGAACGAACATGGAGCTCAGTTTGTCCACCACAGACGAAAAGTTATTAAAACAGTCCCGAAATGTAACAATTATCCATTTATACAGATACGTCGTTCCAAAACAGTTTTTTCTCGAGTTGACGACCAGTGCCACTAGCCCTTTTGCCCGAATTGTCAATTTCAGCGGTATAACTGCAATGATTTTTCTGAAATTCTTTTCTTTATAATTATTTTATTGACATTTTAATATGAAAAATTAGTGATGACCAAAAATTTTTTGGATACGAAAAAGTTAAAATTATTTTTTTAAAGCAATAACTAAAAATTTGTTGAAGTATGGAGAAAAGCGCCAATTCAGGCCAACCTGTTGCCAACCCTTCTTTGACTAATGACGCCAACAAGGCCGAGCAGTACATGGACTTATGGACCTCTGTGCGTGCTCCCCTGGCCAAGTTCGCTGGTCTTTGGACTCTCTCGCTGGACATGCTGCCGTCGGATCCGACTGTGCCTAAGCTGTTGCTTCTCCTTAGTTCCAGCGGCAAAAGCACCGGAATTTGGTGTGACAGGGATTACGGAGTAAATGTGACAGGTAGACAGTGCAACAACATCGAAGCCAAAGTAAGCCAATGCAAATTTCAAAATAATTTCAAATTTTCAAATTTTCTATAAAAATAAATGTGTTTTCAGTTTTTGAAACCGTCCGATCCAGATTCATCCACAATGCAGCCAGTTGTTAGCACCACCGATAATCAGCCAGAAGCCCGATTAATAACGGGATTCCCGATTTGCAAATCATCCGATGTGCAACTGATGTTGGGCAACACAATTTTAATTGCGGGTCGCGCATTTCCTGCCAAAACATTGACGAAAATTTCATTCAAATTTGTGTACAATTCATCTGAACCCAACTTGTTGCGTAAGGAAATGGAAAAATTAATTAATTAATTGATGGCCAAGAAATTGTTTGTTTAGTTGATGACGTCTTTTTGTATGTAATTTTCAACTTCAAAGAAAACGAGACGATAATCTCCTCATTTTTTGTAAGTTAGTAATGATTTAATAAATTCAATCGGCCCGTTGCTCGGAGTTTAAGGAGTTTCCAATTTTCACAGAATATGACTTTTGCCAAAAACAGTACCATTCCTGGGGTTCCGATCGGACCTGGAGAAAAGTTTGCCGTGAACATCACTCTCGCCACCAAGGAATTGTTCCACATCTATGTGAACTGCAAACTGTACGCGCAATTCCCTCACCACAACATTATGGGACCAATCGGAGCCATTGATCACCTTATTGTAATGGAAATTTTTGTTTTTTTATTGTTATTATTACACAAAAATGTTTTCTTGCAGATAGAGGCGGACATGACACTTTCCCATGATATTACGATCTATCCGGTTTGTGCACCTCTATATGCTGATATGCCTATTCATAAATATGCCTACTATAGTACATTTTTTTGGTTCATAAATATGTTATAATTTTTTGGGGCGCCTTACTTTTCCTCTATCTACCTATACCCCCTTCCCGCCACCCCAAATGGGGTCCCAGCCCAAAATTGACTAGACTAACTTTACTCCATGTTTTTTAGTAATCCGTTGGTTGGCCGGTCCTACCGCGGTCCGCCCAAAATAACCGAGAAAATGACTATATTTTTTTTGCCTACGGGGGGGGGGGGCAAAATGTGGAGTTGTCATTTCACACATGCTATTAAAAAGGCATGATTTTAACATTATATTCAGAATTCCATTGAGACTCGTGCTCGCGTGCCTGCCTCGTTCACATCCAGCCGCTTTGCAAACGGAACTTTGTCCGCTTATGGGAACGCGTTGCTTCTTGCCGGAAACTTTACTCAAAATGCCAAAATGTTCGAAGTGAATTTGATAAACGGAAAAGCAACAGAAATGAGTGCAATGGCTCTGTACCAAGCGGCTTCTAACGATGATGATGAACCGTTGTTGTTGCACATTGGAGCGAACTTGTCGCATTCTCCAGCTTCCGATTGGGCATCAACATACTCTGTAATACCGTATATCAACCAAAACTGTATCAGAATCTTCTCATTACTGTAACATTAATTTGGAATTGTAACATTCGCACGCTTTAGGCAAAGAACAGATGGAGTGCGGCCACAAAATTGAAGCAGAACATTGGCAAACAATTGGCTTCCGGAGCAAAGTTTTCAATTATTTTTGTTTTGCCAAATGTTCTCTACGTGAATGGTGAATTTGTATACAACTATTCAAAATTGGAGCATTTCGACCTATCATTTGTCCAGGTTGAGTTCCGTTTTGATTTTTATATGACATTTTTAACAAATTTATTAAATAAAATTGATGAAAAATATTTTAATTCGTTTTTTATTCCAAATAAAATTTGTCATCATGCCGTTACTGTTCACATCTGAGTATTTTAGTATCATTTTTTATTATTAAAAATTAAATTTTAGCTAAGAGGCGATCTGCTCCTGAATAATCTAAAGGTTATTGACGAAATGCAACAATATCCGTTGCAAATTCGCATGCAAAAGTACATGGACATCGTGATCGATGCCATTGTTCTGATCAACGACAATGACAAGCTGGGCGCCCATATCACATTTTGGTGCTCGAAAGAAAAGCGCTGCAACAAAAGTAACGTTCAAAAAAAAATCGAAACAAAATTTTTTGTTTAGATAACTCTGAGAACACAACCATCTCGATTCTTCCACATCAGCGCAAAATAATTGTAAAAATAGCTCTTCCAATCACTTTAAAATTTGATACTTCTTCAGATCACTTTAAAATTTGATCAAACGAGAGATATAGCTTCTTCAAATCTCTTTAAAATTGAACATTCGATGGATATAACCTCTTTCGATCGCTTTAAAATTTGATTATTCAATCGATATAGCTTCTTCCGATCACATTTAAATCTGATCAGTCGATGACAGTTCGTTCAATGATCAATCAATTAAGATTGACAACGCGAAATATGGCAAGCGCGTGACTGCAATAAAGATCGTTGACTTTGGCGCTGGATTGCCCGTCCGTGTTCGCGTCCGCATCACGGACCGGAACTATCAGCTGTTCGTAGGCGAGAAGCGGGTGCTGAGCCTGGATTACTTCTACGCGAGCTGGGGAAGGCACGACCCGCGGCAGAGGGACATGGTCACATTTGGCAAGGGCAGCAGCAACACATCCCGAATTGCACCGATGCAGGATCCCATGTTTCAGTGGTACCAACAGGTCATTCATTAGCAGTGTTTTGCTGATCCAAATTTTTCAAAAATGATCTGATCTTGATCTGAAGCAGGAGCTGGATCAGATCATTTTGAGATAGATCAGTCAAACACTTGTCATTAGAAGAAGCAAAATTTGAATTATAAATTAATATAAAAAGAATTTTAAACACTTATGGTAATTAATCAATTAAAATTTAGTTTAAATTTTACTTATAAAATATGTATTGTCTCTTAAGAGTCCGATGCGCATCCCGTTCTCCTTTATGCTGGACAAATGGCTTGAGTATGGCAGTGAAATAATCGTTGGTGTGAAATTGGGCGGGAAAGCGAGCCAATTGCAAATAAATCTGCTTAATGGCGTCCCAAAATTCAGCACAGATTGTTAGTGTTTTTATGCAAATTTCTTCCAAATTTTCGAATTGCAGATGGATCAACGGCGCTCCAAATTGCAGTTAATCGGACAGGAATGACACTGAACAGTTACATTGTAAACAAATGTTTTCGGAATTCAAAATTATATTTTTGGATTTTTTTTTAATTTAGAAAGGGAACTGGGGAGAGCCAAAGAATGTGACCACAAACTTTCGCTTCAAAAGTGGCGCCAAATTGAAGTTGCGAATTGTGATGCGCAAAGACAGCTTTGAGATTCGCGTGAATCCGGACGCTGGTGAAAGTGCGCAAGCCGTTTTTGAGCACAGACTCCCCACATGGGCCATTGACTATGTCGAAGTATTTTTTGAAATATATTAAAAAATGAAAAATTATTATTGGAAAAAAATTTTTTTGAAGTCACAAAATGCCAATAGTCAAAATAATTATTAATTCTTTCTGCCTTCCATTTAAGGTTAATGGCAGTGCAGTGGAATTGTTCGAAGTGCGTGTCACTTACCCATCTGACAATTTGGTCCTTTTTTCAATTTTTCTTATTCATCCAATTTTTGGGCAGTTCAGACCGTTCCAAGCGTCCCGTTCAAAGTCAAAAATTCGTGGAAATTGGACAATGTGACTGTCCACAGCAACATCAGTCTGATTGGCAAATTCAGCGAGCATGCCACCAATGCTTCAATATATTTGCTAAGCCGATCACCCGAATACAATGAGAGTGGTAGGGAATCACCGATTGAGTCCATTTTCTGATTTTTTCGTTTTAGTTGGTCTCGAGATTCTAAAATTTCTCATAGATTTTGAATTGGGATCAATGAAATTCTCGTACCTGGATAATGAGGTTTTTTTTCTTAATTTTGGGATGCAAGAAGAACTCAGGTCCTTATGTATCACAATCAATTTTTGATTTGTATGCTTTATTGGCACCAAAATTTCAAAAAAAAAACTCCTTTTGAGATCATCCATGCTGAGATCGATTAAAAAGTTTGACGTCCAACATTTCCGAACATTTCAAAGGATTTTAAGCTTATAAGATATTTTTTAAGATTAAATGATATTTAAAAATATCATTAATGCAACATTAGGAAATTGTGATTGGCTGTTTAATCAAAAATTGATTTTTTCTTAGAGAAAATGTTCTTATTATGCGACAGTAGCGGAATTATCTCGCTGCCTCCTGAACCAAAAGCATTGCTGTAAAATTTTTTGCATTTTTATCAATAAAAAAAGGTCGAAATCAATACAAAACAAAATATGTCTGTTGGTTTGGGAAAAATTAGAACTAATTTTTCACAGGGAACTAAAGAAGAATATGTCCCTCCTCTTGCTCTTACTTACGATGCTGGATCAAAATTTGCTTTGGTGTTTGCTGATCACGTGGATGCTGGGGTTCATCTATCTGGTGCTGGTGATGGCCTGCAACTTGAAACGAAAGTTTCCCAATCCGTTATGACTTTCTGTTTTGCATGTATTGACTATGTATATGTGAGGATTATCATTGCTTGCCTTATCAGATAATATATAATATGTATGGATTTTAATTAAAAAAAATAATGAAAAATTTGAAAACCATTGGAACTTTTCTGTTATGAGGCAGACCAACTTTTTGTCTTACCAAGATTTACATGTCTAACATTCGTGTAAAATCTAACAAGAAGCCGATAAATATTGCTTAACATGTCTATGACATGTCACACATGTCAATCTTGGTAAGACAAAATACTTGGTCTGCCCCATAACGGAAAAGTGCCAAAACATTTATTAATATTGCATGTTTTTTCTAATATTGGCTATAGATTGCTGGCGACATCCGCCTGTCCGAAGCGCCCAGTGTGGCCCGAGCCCCATATGAGCAATACCTGATACGTTCCATAAAATTGCCAGCGCCACTTCGCCAAAATGACAAAATTGTGCTCAATGGCACTGTTCATCAGTATCAGGCGAAGCAAGGAAGCATCAATGTCAATTTGGTCTACGGAGCCGCCCAATCCCAACCATTAATCGGTAGGAAGAATGCTCGTAATTGTTGTAAATGTGTGCGTCGTAATAATGATCGCATGTGTTCTCACCTATGTAATTTTGGGCCATATTTCAATTTTTCGACCCATTTGGATAAAAGCATTCAGAAATATTAAGAAATTTTAGTTGGGATTGAAAACTTGAAGTTAGCTCGAATTTTTGAATGTCGAATTTAAAAAGTTTGGAGATGCCCAACAAATTTATCAACTATGAATGGAGATTTCACAGAAATTGACTACTGTCCTTCGATTTATTCCAAAGCCGTCAGCCACATTTTCTCAATGTGGCTGACGGCGTCTCATCTCTCACTGTGGCTCATGTGGCTCATCTCTCACATTTTCTCTTGCAGTCATACCTACGACTTCAACAACCAAATTCCATTTTGGATCGCGCAAAATTGCATTTTTGAATTTAGCATTGTAAAAATTCACATTCTAAATCACCACATTTCCTCTAATTAAAGTCGTTCCATTAAATTTTTCAACTACATACACATCAGATATTCCTTAAAATAGAGACCCGTTAATTTTTTTAAATTTTTTTAATGACGAATTGGTCCTCGAGAAAAAATGTTCCTTGTATAACTTCCATACATTTAATGTCATTTTCGACTTCATCGCGACTCCCCAGAATTTTTTCGCGCCTCCACCTCCGTGGGCGACTCCCTCCCCTACATGCTGGGACGGAAATTTCGGTTTTTATTGCATTTTTACTGCAATATTTTTGCCTCGTTTGCGCAACCCTCGCCATTTTTGCTGGCATACACACTCGGTTACGATTGACGTGACTAGTTTACTCTACTCACCACTAAACCTAATAAAGCAATCAAACCTAACTTCGGACCCACTCACTACTATAATATAATTTTGTCAGGGCATATGTGCCAAACCTTTTGTTAGCCCAATAATTTTGTTTGCTTAAACTTTCTGTCAATGTACCACAATTATTGAACGCATTTTGGCAGAAAATATCCATTTTTTCTCACTGACGCTCACAGCCCCTATAGAAAAAGGTCACTCACCCAAGTAAGACGAATGCCAATACCTTGTGATGGTGACTAATGTAATTGCCAAGCTGGCAAACAGATACAGCGTGTAACCTGGTAATTTGCCGAACTACGCGCATTCATGCCTTATGGTCTAACATTTAATCCACTCCACAATTATTCATCAATCCGAAGTATTCAACCGCCAAATTATCTGTTGAGATTGAACATCTCATAAAGACATTTCAATGTTTAATCGGCTTGTTTTGTCTTATATAATTTGTTATAAGCATCCATCAATAATATCAGAATTGTAATTTGCCGAATAGCTGAGCAATGTCCATGAATCAGAGCATTGAATTTTTTGAAAAGGTTACATTCAATGTATTTCTTCCGTAAAATAAACTCAAATTCAGATTTACGAAGCGTTCAAGGATGAGCATCCGTGCTGGTGGTTGATCTCATCTGCATCAGCGATGTGTCTGATTGCCTTTTTTGGGATTATCCTGAATCTGGGCCTGGTCGTTGTCACAATTCGTTCAAAGTATATACACTGCATAAAATTAATATCATAAATTCGATATTCAGGGATCTGAAAGATTCGACAAATGTACTCTTGGCAATATATTCCCTAGCGGAAATGGTCCATCAATCTGGATATTTCCTGTATGCATATACAGCTTTTTCTGGCCAAAATTTCATTTCTTACAAAATTGCTCTTCGTATAAGCATTTTGCCGATTTTTGGATTGATGTTTACTCCGCAAATGCTATTTTTTGTGGCCATTGACAGGCTTTTGGCCATTTTGTTCCCTTTAAGGTAATTGTGAAGCACAGATATTTTGTATAGACCGTAGTACTACTTATAGAAACTTCAAACATGGCTTTGTGTATTGCGTCGTTGTGCCTTTTTGTTCCTTGTCAAGCTCATTATTAATGATGTTAACATTGCAAGACGTTGAAAGTTTACTGCTGGTCACAGGCTTCATTGCTGACGTAATTGCAGTAAATGTGAGAATATGAAAAAAAGTATTATTACAATTACTCATTTTTCTTAAAGCCTTCATTTGCTATGTGCCATTTATTTTGTCCTTCTCCACCATCATAATTTATTTGATAGTTGCGTTCATGATATATTGCAGAAAAGGTAGGAGAATATAACACGGTATACAATTTTTTGAATTTTTTTTGACTACTATATTAGCTGCTTCAAACAATGGTTCGGCGCAGCAAAACGTGCAAATATACAGATCAATAGCTGTTATTATTGCGGTGAATATTGGCGGACATCTGATGTCACAATTTGTGTTCCTCTTTATTGTCTCCAAAATTGAGTGCACATTCACAAAATGGATCTGTTTTCAAATGATGGGATTTTGACAAACATCAGTGCTTCGTCTAATGCACCGATTCTGTACTTTACGAGGTTATTACTTATAAAATTTGGAAAAAAACTAATACATTTCATTTAAGCTCATTGTATCGGGATATATTTCGCAAAGAATGTGCCAAATTTTTGCGCTTTTTCTGTAATTATCAGACCAATGCAGTTCGTCCGATGGCTTATTAGTTCAAATTTTGAGTGTACAAAGCACAAATGCTAAGTTTGTGATGGTAAGTACAAACCGACCCCACTCCTAATTCCGGGAGGGGGGAGGGGGTGCCCGACTGTGCTTTCCAATTCTTTCCAATTTCTTTCGCTCCAGGATTATAATTTTCTGAATTGTTATTCCAGAAAAATTAGGCATTTTGGTAGAATATTTATTCCCAATAAAATAATTTTTGTTTGATTTGAACTCAAGTCACAATTAATTCATTGCATTTTTGCGCATCATGATATGTCTGATTTCCTGTCAGATTTTTGCATAACAAGTTTAGGTCACAAAGCTCTCAAAAAATACGGAATTCCGAGTTTTTACATTCATTTATTTAAGGGTACATATATTTGTTTCAAAAATCAAGTGGGAAGAAAACGATATTCAGGTGAACTTAAAATGAATTGTAATTATGTCGGGATCTCGGGATACATCATAGCTTAAAACAACTATTTTTGAAAACAATTCAATGTGTCGGAAAATAAAAAAAATTGTGAACAATTTCGTTAGGGCAAATTATGAATCCATTTCTTACATTAAAAATGAAAAAAATGAATTTAATACAAAATTATTTGAAAATGGACGCGGAACATTAGTGTCAATGGAAGTAAATGATTTTGAAAATTCATATCAATGAATTAAAATGATTTAGTTTGGCGAAATGAATTAAAAAATACGGTTTTTAAGGCCGCTTTCCACGGATATGTGTGTACTTCATATCTACCGCATTCCTCTGTTCTGCCATTGTGTTCGCCTACAAATTCTTGCCCGAGACCATAGCGTGCCATTGGAGGAGATCCAGACGGAGATGAACGGTCGACGACAAAAAATTTGTCTTAAAAATAATTTTACGATTTATATTTAGAATATTTAAAAATGATACACATAAAAAATTATAGCTCTTTCACAGACGATATGTATTATTTGATCAAA
Source organism: Hoplolaimus columbus (assembly GCA_016433075.1). Classification (NCBI taxonomy): domain Eukaryota; kingdom Metazoa; phylum Nematoda; class Chromadorea; order Rhabditida; family Hoplolaimidae; genus Hoplolaimus; species Hoplolaimus columbus. Next base: position 360 of record JAEHOM010000759.1, on the reverse strand, counting down.
TAAAAAAAAAATTACAAAGAAGCCATGCGAAAAAAATGGGTCGGACACTCGCTTCATTGGGTTGCATAACACAACACAGTTCTTTAGCTGCTGATGGGTTCTAGTAGAGTCGTGGCGGGCGCAATACAGGCAGAGAGACTCGCGCCTTCTGGCTGGCGCCATACCGCGGGTTGTGTTGCACACAAAGTTGCAACAGCCGGATGGCAACTTCGCATCACACGCTTACACTGCCGCCGCCGCGGTTCGCTGCAGCGCAGGCGCATAACGCTGGATCGACCTCACATCGACTCGCCCACTGTGCATGCCGCCCTCAGCCACAACGTCCGACACATTTGCCCACACTGAACCGCTTGCTTATAT
>JAEHOM010000758.1:0-10277 GCA_016433075.1 Hoplolaimus columbus | reverse complement strand
GGTATATTTATTATATATACCCAACTCATAATATTATGTGATCGGCGGTAACAGGACACCGGAATGGTCGGAAGTGTGAGATCAATTTCTTCAGTTGATTCCCCCGCCGTCCGTCCCCCTCCCCCACACGTTCGTCCATATAATTAATGACGCGTGACAGACTGACTGTTCTTTTCTCCTTTTATAGACAGACTTCTTTATCGGTTGGCTGGACCATGGCGAAACTTCCTTATCAAAAAGTCACAAAATGTCGAAATCGAAACCATCATCGCTTCAGGGAGTTCAGCAATGTTACACTCAAAGAAGGAAGGAAGAAGGGACTTTGATTTTTGAGCATTAATTAGTCTCATGGGCACAACAAACACATGATCTAAGGTCTAAGGTCTATCTAATAAGTTGACATTCTCGGTGACAGTTCTTGAAAATGGCAACAATTGAGAAAGGGCGCAGTGTACCCGGCCAATTCAGGTTGGTTCCCGTCAGCTACCTCTGTCAGTTTAACTCCTCCCAAAATCAGACATTCGAGTTACTTTTTTTAATAAACCTTTCCTAAGAAATAAATGAAATTTCAAAAATGTTAAAAAAAATGTGTTGGATTGGATGCAATTCATGAAAATTTAAAAGTAAAGCAGTCGGCTGATGGAGTGCCTTCAAAAATGATGTATCGGAGCAAATGTATGAAGTCTGAAGTATTTGTTAGTATACTCTAACTTAAAAATACTGACTAGAAACATCGGTCAGTCAGATACTCCGCGGATTGAGCATTCACTAATGCACAAATTATTTATTTTACAATTTTATTATACAAATTTTATGAAAAGCAAGTCTTTTGGGATTATTTCGTTGGCAAATCACAACAGCCCAGCCGTCAAAGAAGTCGAAAGTCGTGATCTGAAGAAAAAAAGTCTTGGAAAAAAGGACTAGTCAGCTGATCACATCTATTAGCAATTGGCCGAAGGCTAGCAGCTGCTCATCCGACAACATGTGACCAAGATGTGAAAGAGCAGCCTTTCGAAATTGGCACCGTACCGGAATCACTAGTACATTAATGAATTGTTTGGTACATTTTAAGCGGTTGAAACCTTGAAACCACTTCCGTTCGTCTCACACAACATAACCAGCAAGCACAGTTTCTGTCTGTTATTGTGCCTTTTTCCATTTCTTAACCGTGGGAATGTCACTTTTGAGAACTGATCCCATACATACCAATGTGAAAAATACGCCCTTCTTACATAATTTTTTTGACTGCTTTGTAAAATTTAACTCGGATGCCAAAGAAAAAATGCCTTATTGTGCTGCCTCATTCCTATCCTGATATTTGATTAACTGCATGTAAGATGATACCAGGATATGACAATGAAACGGACAACCGATTTCCAGGATCAGTGTGCCTAATAAAAATCAAAAATCATGAGAACAATCCTTGCAACTCATCATAAGATTTGCCTCAATTTTTTTCATTGTGAGCAAATGTCGATAAGCTGTTGAGTTTGTATTAGCTAATTGGAAGATTAGCACAGTTCACAACAGAACAAAGCACACAATGAACGCGCAAAGTCAAATTTCGAAGTGTAATTGGCCTGACTTTTGAGTAACCATTGTAAAACCAACCATTGAGTAACCATTTCGACACCAAAATAATCCGTTCCGGAAAAGAGCGTTTTGGAGTTCAACATGCACATGCATGTGAGCCATCCCCGTGGCTTCTGCTCGTGAACTTTGCTCAATGAGGTCTGAATTTACATATATTCTTAACTTTTTTGAATTCATAAAGATCGGATCCATTCAATCTAATTTTGGATGGAAAAGGCAATAATTTGGTTTATTGTCCGAAACTGCTTGAAAACGTAACACATTGCCGAAAGCAATCGACTAATAAAAATACTCTGAACAGTTTGCATTAAACGGGTAACTAACTGCCATATGCGCGAAATGCCATATTTGACAATTCCAATGCGTTCTTTTGTGGGGTCCAAGTTTGTTTCGGTGAAGGAGGGTTTTTGTGTCAAAAACGAAATGAAACAAGTCACGCGAGTTTATTCCCGACTGTATGTACCGATTGTCATTATTTTATCATTGAAGAATCATACTTTACCTATATTTATATTTGATGAGATCATTACTGAGCAAATGGAATGGATTTGCAGATAGTTAGCCAGATTTTTGTCCTTTAAATTTGGAGTTTACAACGACTCACTAATTCTCATCTGTTTCATTCATTACCACAAGACCACAACACAATTCTTAATCTAACGGTTTATGATTCGATCTGTCTTTTTTTGGCATGTAAACCACAAAACTCTTGTCCATCACACTTCTGCAAGTTCAGTTTTTTGATTACTACATATCTGCCAACATAAAATATTTTTTATTCCTTACTTACTTTTTGTTCCAATAGCTTTTGACATTGCATGCACCAATATTGCCCCCATTTCCCAGCTCCAATGTTCCCACCTCAATGGCATTGGTTTTGGTACAAACACAAACCGCATTTCTCACGCTTACTTATGACATGAAATAACAATTAGTGGGGACAATATTGGTTATAACTCTTTAAAAATTTGGCTTATTTCTTCACTTGTCTTTTAGTAAAGCGAAAAATTGAAGTAAAGAAATTTTCATAAAAAAAAATTAATCACAAATTATAAACTGTAAAATTATGCTTACAAATTAGTATATATGTAATAAATTATTACTAATAATTTATGTAAATTTACAAAAAATAATGACAAAATATGTATCAAAAAAATTCGCAAAAATGTAAAAATATTCTAAAAAATGGATTTAAAAAAATATGGACTTACTGGGCTAGTCGACCTTCACAAATTGGCCAAGTTGCTGGGTAATCACAATTTTCCCGCAAAATTTGTTGTTTCTTTTCATTTTTTGTCTAAATAATCCGTTTCACAAATGAGTTTGTTCTTTAATCTCTTTCATCAGTTAATTATAGACTTATAGGTCATAAGCTCTGTATTGCATCAAAGTAGATATTCCGGTGCTTTCCCTTTAAAACGGGGGGGGGGGGCAGCAAAATGCATGTACGCGTGCGTGACACTTACGTGTTTTTTGCGCGTACGCGCTATTTTTTATACTCCGCGTGTTGTCCGAGTCTGCTGCGGTCTGCCCGCGTACACGTTATGACACGTACGTGCTTTTGACACGTACGTGTCATTGACACGTTTAAGGTACATTTTGCTGCCCTTCCCCGTTAAGGAGAAAGTACCGATATTCCAATTCTGATGAGTATAGACTCCGAGACTCCGCCCCGCATCAATTTGACTTCATAAATATAAACCAGCCATGTGTGTGAAGTGTAACTTTCATTATAACTGTTTGGCACATTCGAAACAATTCCCATACCTTGCAAACTTGCCCAAACTCGTGCTCAACTCTTATGTAGGCCAAAATGCCCTAAGGCATGAAAACAGCCTAAGGGAATGAATGCCTTTAGCAAAATAGGCATACCAGGGATGCCGCCGATTTGTGTAAAAAAATCGGAAATCGGAATTCCGATGAGCAAGAAAAAAATCGGAAACCGGAAATCGGCGGCATCCCTGATGCAAACTAGCTTCCGCCGTGTTACTCTCTGCTTTTTTAAAGTTCCTGGGAATTATATGTTTATTCACTCTTCCTACACATTCATTCTTTTGCTTTCAAAATCATTCACATACTGACTACGGTAAATGTTTGTGGTAAGCTCGAAATGAGAATTTTTGTGGGAATTTTATGGAGAACAATATAACAAATTCCCAATCGGGCGGGCCTTCATATGACAAAGTGCCAATGCTGGTTGCTCAATTCTCTAATGAGTAAGGAGATTAATAATTTAATAAAAGGGACAACGCAATTACACGCATTGGAAAGTGCATTGAGCCGGTGCTGGTAGTGGGTGGGTGTCATCTGAAGCTGAACTGTGTGATAACCACACCAATTATTGAGTAAGTGCCAACCCATTTGCGGCATCATCACTGGTGGCAGGTGCATTCGATACAGTCCGTTAATGCAATTCTGACACTAATGTTATTGGCAGTCACTTCGCTTTATGAAAAGCTAATAGGTAACTCGACCCAATCAGAACCAATCAGATCCAACTCGACCCAATCAGGTGTCCTTTCTCAAATGATTAAAGCCGAGTGCTTCTCTGTATTAGTTCCCCCTGAACCTGAATTTCAGAACAGTAATAAACATTTCCCATTTTGAAAATGGACGACAACAAATCCATCAATGAACCGAATTCGAGCTACCCTTACTATCAGGTACAGTATTAACATATAAAATGGTACGGTAAGCCCTCCTCCAATATGCAGCTTTGGATGGAGTATCGCAACGTCTCTCATCCCTTCATTCTGGTCTTTACGGCCTGCTTCCTCAACAGCATTGTTGTACCGGGAATTGTGCTCAACATTGGCGTCATCTACGTAACAGTCAAATATCGGTGTGCTAAATTTTACAGTAACATTCAGTATTTGGATACAGTATTCTACAAAAATATGGCAGACAGAAATATTTGCACCAATTTCAAATTTTTACCACTCATGTGCTTGACATCAATTCTGATGCACTCTTTTTACAATGATCTCTTGGGCTCTTGGCCATTCCAGTAGACTCTTTAAACAATTGAAATATTCACTTAAATAATTTTCAAATCTAAAAATTCCAACTATAGCAATCGTATTGAAAACTGTTCTGCTTGAATTATTTGCATATTTCCTGTTTCTTCGGCAGGTCATTGCGTGGCACCTCCAGCTTCCTGTTGGCCCTCACCGCCTTCTTCGAAACGGTGCACGAGTGTGGCCACCTGTACTTCCTGTGGGTCCAGCTGACTGGCCAAAACGGCTTCGTCCCCTACCTTCGCGTGTTCTACGCACTTGCCGTCCCATTGGCCGGATGTAGTGCAAGCGTGGCCACCATCGCGTTCACCGGCCTGGACCGACTTCTCCAGTTGGCATGCCCCAAATGGTCAATTCACATTCGACGACAGTCGTACTGTCCTTACCGTATCTGTGCTTACCGTACCTTTTGAAGGCACGATCGGGTGCATCGTCCCCTGTACCTGGGCGTCTACACCTCGGCTGCCGTCCTCTGCGGCCTGTTCATGTCCTTTTGGTTTGGCCAAAATGCATTCGCGCACCCAGACTTGCCACAGACGGGGACCGTCAGTGACATCTTCCTGTACGCCTTCAAGCCCATCTTCTTCGGCTTCCTGATCCTGGCCAACTCCATTTCCATTGCATTCTACGTGGCCGCATGGAAAGTGGTGCGCAGCCAGCAGCAGCGAAGCTGTTTGGGTCAGCAATTCAATAATAATTTGAAAAAATGCTTTATTTTGAATGAGCTTGAAAAGTGAGATTTTTTACGCGGACCTTAAAGATTAGATACCATTTAGGACCAAATTTTCAATATTGAAAGTCATGAATTGGGTGATGCATCATGGTCGGAGTATAACAAATTTTAAAAAAATATGGCCATCTTATTTAAAAAATATTTTCAGCAACGGGGCCGAACAGTGATGTGAATGCGAGGACCAACCAGCGTCTGTTCAAGTCCCTGCTGGTGATCATCACAATCACAATTGGCAGCTACTTCATCACTGGCCTTGTCCGACTGGTCATTCTGCCACCTCTGCAGCTGAACCAGGTCCAGGTGTGGTTCCTGGAGCTGTACTTTGGCATTGTGCTGAATCTGGGCGTTGCGCTGAACGCACCTGTCCTCTACATTTGCAGGTGGGCATTTTGGCATTCCATAAATCCAAAATTCTCCAAATGCCAAAAAATGTCACCAGAAAAATAAAAATTTCATCAAATATTAATGATTATTTTATTAAAGCAATGAGTACCGAAAGTGCTTCCAGCGGGAGTTGCTGTTGCTATGCAAGCTTGTCGGCACATTACAGCACAGTGTGCCAAATGGTATAGTAAAATGGGTCTTAAATTTGAAAACAGTCCCCGAATGGTCCTTTCCCTCTAGTGACATTCTCCGTTTCGACCAACAAACAACCGGAAAAACAAAAACAACCGCGCAACAATATTGTTTACCCAAGCCATATACAACAGCAGCAAAAGATGACACCGGTGGGCAAAGCGGCTACCAACAGCAGAACATACTGACTTTGATCAATAAAAAGCGATCGATCGATCACCGATCAATAAATCAATAATTGGTCCACATCCTTCCCGTCACGCGCCATCTGTGACCCACCACCATCCACCGATCATCCCTCTTTGACCTCGCGCTCCGGCTCGCTCAGTTTCTTCGGAAGAACGAGAACTTTCGGCACTTCCCCTGAGGCAAAAAAAAAAGAGAGAAGCAATGAAAACCCAACAAAAACGCTCACAAGGGAAGTTGGCATTGCCGAAGTGTCCATTTTCGGCAGTTTGTTGGTAAATTGGCTTTGTCAGTCCGAGTTGCCTTAGGCAAAAAAGGACATTTAGAGCCAATTTATTACTTGTCTCACTTGATGATCGCGCCTGGACGTAGGTCAAAGTTGTTGTTGACCACTTCGAGCAGTTCAGCTTCGGTGAAGGTTGAGGTGCCGAAGTGAGAGACCATAATCTGTGTCAAAGCATATCAAATCATATACCTATATTCATTTAATTATTTCATATATTCTATCCATACATATGCATATGTATTTTGTGTTCTTTTTACACTTTATATTGTGTAAATTTGTATGTGTTTATTATGATTATCACATTTTTGTATCCCTACGACATATTTTTATATTTTATGAAAAAAAAGACCGACCGACAACGGCTCGCTGATGCCGATTGCGTATGAGATTTGGATCAGACAACGGCGACAGAGCCCCTAAATTTGAATTTGGCGCTCATATTCCCTCCCTGGCGAACTGACCGCTTTGACCAAACTTTTGGCCACCCATCGGGCCGCATATGCAGCCGATCGGTCGACTTTGGTCGGATCTTTGCCTGAGAATGCGCCTCCGCCGTGGCCTCCCCAGCCACCATAAGTGTCCACAATGATCTTGCGCCCGGTGAGCCCGGCATCGCCCATTGGACCACCTATTGGGTGGTATCGGTTTAAATTATAGACAGTACACAGTACTATATATTAGGTAAGCAATAAATGACCGTGCGCCAAAGTTGCCAAATGTCTTAAAATGTTTTGAGGCGAATGTTTGCTTTTTTGTGTTGAGCTTTGGCACGCGTCGGTTTTTACAGTATTTTATGTGTTGTGTACCGATGCAAAATGAGCCACACGGGTTAAGGTGCAGAATGGTGTCGTCCCGGTACAGATGCGCTGGGATCACCTGTTATATCACCGTACTGTAGTGGTTACTCTGTTACTGTATCGCATTATAAGAGGGGCGTGAAAAACTCGATAGTGAATGAAATCACGAAATGAAAATTGCTATCAAAAACGAAAAAGCCCCAGTGAAATTTCGCTTTCTGACCTCTTTGATGACTTTGTCCACAAGTTGTTTGCGCAAAGTTTCCAGCGTGATATCAGCAGAATGTTGAACGGACATGACAATCTAAATTTCTATCTATCAAATCTGAATTTCAAAGACATTTGGCCAGTAACACAACAGTATGCAAGCACTATACAGTAACTTACCGTATGCACTCTTAGCGGCACACAAGCACCATTGTCGTTGGTGTACTCAATGGTCACCTGGAAAATTTCAGAGAATTTCAAAAGAAAGATGAGCCCACTTGTGTTTTGGAGTCAGGTCTGGCCCATGGCAAGGTGCCGTCTCTTCTCAACCGATGGAACTTGGCGTTCAGTTTGTGCGCCAAAAGGAGAGTCAGCGGCATTGCCTCAGGGCTTTCATCGGTCGCATAGCCAAACATGATGCCCTTAAGGAGAGGGAAGGGTTGGCTTATTATTGCACTTTGTCCAAAATTCGCATGAAAGCCCCGAATCCGGTCAACCACACCTGATCACCAGCCCCCAGATCCTCCACACTGTTCCGGTCAACATGCACTCCCGCAGCAATTTCCGGCGATTGCTTCTCCAACGCGATCAGCACATTGCAGGTCTTGTAGTCGAAACCTGATCAGATCAAACATATGAACCTTTTGGCAAAAAATATGTTTGAAATTGGACGGTTTCAGATGGGCTTCAGGCAATGTTTTCATCAAAGATTTAAGTCCTTATGGGCTTATGGCATAAGATCCTGGGCTTATGACATTGCCTGACAAGTGAGACTAGTATTCCTGGTACCAAACTCCCGCTGGTAGAGGTATATGCAAAACCCTATTTGTAGCTGGAATTGCACAAATGACCTTTATTGGAGTCGTCGTAACCGATCTTGCGGACGGTGTCCCGCACAATCTGCTGGTAATCGACAACGCCGGATGATGTGATTTCACCTTAATTTTCATCCTTAAATTGCCTCTAATCAGGCCACAGGATCATATCGGTTCTTATTATGCAATTTCTGAGTGATTTTCATGCTTTTTCGCTTTTTTTCTGGAGCTATTTTTATTTTATTAGACACTTACCGCAGACTAAGACCATTCCTGTCTTCGTTGCCACTTCTGGAAAAAAAGTAATTTTGTATTCGAATGTTAAGACCGTAACTTTAAGGTCCCATCACAATCAGCGACTGTTTTGATGATGGGAGAATTGTAACATTTCTGGCGGTTTATTCCCCAATATACAATTTTTATCGGGTTGTTACATACCGCAAGCGACTTTGGCGTGCGGGTCCAGTTCGAGATGGGCGTCCAGGATGGCATCGGACACCTGTGTGCGGCAGACAACAAATGATTTTTGTCAAGAAGTCTATTTGACGGTTGTTGACCTGATCGCACAGCTTGTCCGGGTGTCCTTCGCCTACCGATTCGGACGTGAACAGAAATGTGTTGTTGCTGACTTTCTTGCTGTTGTCATCTCCTTCTTTCTCCACAGTCATGACGCCGTTGTACATGTTTGACCGGTTTAGGGATTTAAGTCGGTGACGGTCGATGGGTACTGAAAATTGTCCAAAAAAAGTGCTTTTGGATGCATAAATTGGAAAAATATTTTGCTTTTTCCAGTGCTCTCCCTACTCCTATTGCATTTAAATGCTTTGGTTCTCATTCCCAGCCCATATGTGTGATGATGTGACTGTGTTTGTGAACATTTTTTGTAAAAATTGAATAGAAATCCGATGAGGGGACAACGGACAACGATCCCAACGCAATGTCGACGAGTGTGTAATGAATGGTTTGGCGAATGTGTGTGAATGAATGGGAAAGGATGGGGACGGACGGCCCTTTTTGCCATCCCATCGCCACGTATTCGGTCGGTGAATAATAATTTGTGCGTTAAACATCCCCAAAAAGTTGGCAAAATTTGCATATGACTCCAACTAACTGTTGTCGTTGTTGGCGTCTGACAGAGTGAGTGTGATCGGCCAGCCGACTGCCAGCTGATTGATGACAACGTGTAAGCGAAAAACAGAATAACCAAGCTTCGAAAAACCCCTTCCAATCAATAATACCGACTAAATATCTGAATGTTGTCGAAATTATCATTTCCAAAACCCTGAAGCTGAACACTTGTGTTATGATGGCTCATGTCTTGATCCCAACCCCATGGGCTTTATTTTACTGGGAGGTCCATCATCAATGGTGTAATGGCAATGAATTTGGTTTTCTTTTCTCTATTATTTTCGCTCAAAGGTTGAACTAGAGGGTTTTTGAGGATGCTGAGCTGCTGAGTTCGAAGGATGGCACATTCTCATCACTCAAATGTTCTTTTTAATGTCCAGGAGCGTGGGTTTTGGAAAATGTAGAAATTTTCAAAAAATTTCGGTAGGCCAAAGGCCAAAGCATGCTCGAAAAACGAAGCACTTTTTTGAGCTTAGCACTCTCGAAAGCTCCCTGGGTCCAATTTTTGGGCGAAAATAATAGAGAGAGAAAAATTAACTCTCGGGACCCCATTCTTTCAATGGGGAGTGGTTCTGCAAGCTTCATATGCTTTAGGTCCTGGACTACTATTTAAATAAGTAAACACTGATCAAAACCGATATAAAGGAGGAAAATATACACTTGAAGGCACTCTTTATGTAAGTATTCTGATAAAAAAAAAACTGAAAAATTCAGGAAAATTTTTGGTATGGGCTCTGTGCATGGGCTGATTTTATGGATGACTAAAAAAAGTATGCTGGATCTGCTGGAACTGGATGTGGTGTTATCGCCGCAACACGCAGGCAGCTGCTGCCCATCGATGGTCGGTCGGTGGGAGGGTGGTCACTCGGATGTCGTCGGGATAATGTGCTGGCTCTTGTACCCATCTGACGCCGCCGGCGAAGAAGCGGGGGGAGGCAG
>JAEHOM010000757.1:0-10281 GCA_016433075.1 Hoplolaimus columbus | reverse complement strand
GAAGGCTTCAAGGAGCGCGTCCAGTACAATGACTGGATGTCGGTATGGAAATGGAATTGGGCCAAAAATCGAATGGAATTTGAATCAATTTGAAGCAATTTCTGGGGCTGTGGCTCCTGAACTTGGACATGACGCCGGAATACCAAATGGACCGCCTGGACACCATGCACCTGCTGACCAACCTCACTCGCTCCCCGTCCCAATGTGGCATTACCATCAAAGCCTATGTAAGAGTTGAAATTATTCCGAAAAATTTGCATAATTTTTTTGCATAATGTGATTTGTTCTTCAGTTCCTGCGACGCAGCGAGCGTGAGCTGGAGAACTTTGAGATCTGCACGACGCCAGCACCTCCGCCACCGGTTTTTTCGCTTCTAATCACAATTTTTTGACCGATTTAAATTCAGACGACCACACCGAAGTACGGGGAAGGGGCACTGGATTGGTGGATGAATAACAACTGACATCAGACAGACATACAGACAGAGTCAGTACTGTACGATTAATAAAAAATATTAAAAAGAATTAGGAATGGAACAGAGTGCAATGCATATGATTAGATGTATGAAGAAAGGCTGTCAAGACTGAACCTATGAAATAAAAGCAAGGTTGTTGAGACATTAGTTTATGAAATAAAGAAGTAACAAAAGGACGGTATACCATAATAAGATCAACCTATCAGATACAGTACAGATACAGACATCGCCCCATTCTGTAAAAGTTACATTTTTCTTTGCTCATTTTGCAAAAAACGATCTTGATATGTAAATTCCAACCTCAAACATAAACCCGTCAAAATATTGCACACTCATCCATCATTCATCACATCAGTTCACACCTAACTCATATGTATCTGATCGAAGAAACTGGTCTCCCATCCACCGTTCCCTCACCCCATGTCAAAATTTATCCACTTAAGATGAAAATTGCAGTGTTATTGAAAGCAGAACTTGTTTCAATCTCAAACGATCATAAAGATCGTTCAATAGAATAAGCCAGCCATTTTGTGCCAAAAAATCCGCTTTATTTTTTTATGATTTTTGGTGTTTTTACTTTTTAGTATAATACATCCGGTCATGAGTTAGTTATATATGGTTGGTAGCTGAGTTTTGTGACATTAGCATCAGATAATGGAGAAGCCGGCCTTTTTGGTGCCAACAAATCCGCTGATCCCCTCTATTCTACGACATTTGGCTCCCTCTTAGTAAATGTCCAAACTTCTTAAGTTGGCCAACGGCCATTATCATCATTCATCATCACATCGCTCGTGCTTATGCCGCGCTTGACCTCGTTCATCATCTGAATGGTTCACAAATTGATGAAACAAAGGTTCCGAAGGCAAGTTAGCCGTCGCTATAGTTGCGCCTTGCGCCTTCGCGCTCGGTTTGTTTCTCACTTTGTTTTGTCGTATTATGAAATTTTTGACTCCATTTTTAAATTCGAATTGTGGACAATAAGTTATAAAAGCACTATTTTTAATTATTTTTAATTAAAATTAAAAACAATTCGCTCGAAAAATGTTTAATTTATGGTTCTTTGCGTAAAAGGCAATAGGAGAAATCGAAACCGGCTTCCCCTTTTTTTGATTGTTCCCCACCCCTATGCACGTAAGCACAGGTACCTCACTCGAGTGTCGCTGAAAGGCAAAAAATGGTAGAACAAGATGCGGTTATCCCTAAATTTGGAATTTTTGCGGGACAATATCGGAATACTCAATGTTCCCACCCATTCCCCACTTCCCAATGCGGGTTCGGAGCGTGATGGAATACAAGAAGCCAAAAAAAAAACTCTTGTAAAATTATAGAATAGAAAAAATAGGTAATAAAAAATGACAAAGTTCGAAAAATAAAGAATTGACTCATGGACTGATAGTGGGAAAGAGAATGTGGAAAAGTACCGTAATTATTCGTTCGGGGAATGGGTATATGTTCGATATGGATGGAGGTGGCGAATGAGAAGACAGCGAAAGGAAGCCGCATGCGAGGCGAGGGATGCGCAGCATTTGGTCCAGTGACCTTGTTGTCTGCAACGAGCGAGCGTGCAAGCTCATTATCCGCCCCTTAGGGGCCGTAAATTATGCGCCAGCCAGGCCCAACCTCTGCTGATGGGTATTGGTTACACCGTTTTGGACACAAAATGTTTTTGGCACGAAATTGGACGACCACCATCAACAAGCGCCGCTATTATGTGCCAAAAAAGGTAGGGTGGGAAAGAGGGAATGTTGACTGAATGTTGCTTTAATAAGTAGATACCTGTTAAACCTAAACGATCAGTTTGTCCAAACCATATAAATTTTGATTTTCAATTCATTTTGAAAATTTACTTCACAGCACTTTCCCACATTCCATTATTTTTTGTTTTTTTTTTCTTCACATTAAACACCACACAAATCATTCGTTCCTCACCTTACCTCAAGTAATAATTGGATACAAATTTATCATGTCCAAAGTGAAAGATTAAATGGAAAAGCTCAAATAAATGAAGAAGATCATTGTTCAATGAAAGTCTTTGGACAAATCATATTTGGAAAGGTCAAAGATTGGGACAATTGCTGTTTTCTTGTCCAATGTGTATTTCCACACAAGATTGGCAAATTTACGACTAAAACGCCCGAAAGGCGGCTTCCACGTCGCTCGAATGAAGGTGGTGTTCTTGGCCATTTGGTCGCTGTAAAAATACTGATCGTCTTTGGGTGCCGGCCATGGGGACGCAACGTAAAAGTTCACTCGCGGCACATAAGCTTCCTGTTCACCACACTCAATCAAAGCCTGAACCAGCTCGAAGCCGACTCGACAATTCTCAAGATCTGCCGAGCTATTAAGGCGAAGATGAAGTGGGACAATGGTCATGCCAAATGGAATAAACTTTCGAAGTTTACTGAACATTTGGTCCACGGGTGCCACAATGCGTCCCTCTCTCTTGACCTATCAATAATGATCAATTTCAGAAATAAAACACAAATGTTTTTAGGGGTTTTTACCCGAGTAAAGTTATTTGCTGCCGTCTCCTCAAATCCCTTTCGAACAATTGCATTGTACGAATATCCGAATTTGTACTGATCAGGAAAAACTTATTATTCAATTTTAAGTTATCAATGGGCTTACCTTAAGTGTTTTCGCAATTCCCTCAAACTTTCCAACATCTCTCGTGCCGAGTGTAATTCCCACTCCCTCACTCCAATTTTCAATTTGATAAGTCTTGTTGTTTATACCACCTAATATTACTCTATCACCACCCCAGCTTTTCATACTGAACGTGCAGCCGTTTGCCTCTTTGAAATCTTAATTAAATAAAGCCTTATTTAACAAACTAAAAATAAACTCAACAAACATTCTCAAGCACTAACCATCTGTCCAATCGATGGCATTGTCCGTGTTATCGCTTTTATTTGCCGGCTTGACCAACGAGACAAGCGTTCCGAATGTGCAGTTGTGCCGCAGCATTTGAATCGGAGCTAAAATTCCAATTTCCAATTAGATAAGGCAAGGAAAAAAGCTATAAATTTTTTCGATTATATCGGCAAAATTTAATTAAAGAGGTCATGAAGAAAGAAATGTTAAAAAATGGATACAAATTTATCATGTACAAAATGAAAGATTAAGTGCAAAAGGTCAAATGGATGAAGAAGATCAATGTTCAATGAAAGTCTTTGGACAAATCAAATTTGGAAAGGTCAAAGATCGGGACAATTGCCGTTTTGTGGTCCAGTGTGTATTTCTCGACAAGATTGGCAAATTTACGAGTCTTAGGCCCGTATGGCTTCCACGTCGCCCGGATGAAGGTGTTGTTCTTTGTCATTTGGTCGGTGAAAAAATTCGGCTCGTCTTTGGGTGGCGGCCATGGGGACGCAACGAAAAAGTTCACTCGCGGCACATAAGCTTCCTGTGCACCACACTCAATCAAAGCCTGAACCAGCTCGAAGCCGACTTTACAGTTCTCAAGATCTTCCGTGCTATTAAGGCGAAGATGAAGTGGTCATGCCGAATGGAATAAACTTTCGAAGTTTACTGAACATTTGGTCCACGGGTGCCACAATGCGTCCCTCTCTCTTGACCTTTCAATAATGATCAATTTCAGAAACAAAGCAAATGTTTTTAGGTTTTTCTTACCCGAGTAAAGTTATTTGCTGCCGTCTCCTCAAGCCCCTTTCGAACAATTGCATTGTACGAATAGCCGAACTTGTACTGATCAGAAAAAACTCTTCCATTATTCAATTTTCAAATATCAATGGACGTACCTTAAGTGTTTTCGCCATTCCCTCAAACTTTCCAACATCTTCTGTGCCGAGCGTAATTCCCACTCCCTCACTCCAATTTTCAATTTGATAAGTCTTGTTGTTTATACCACCCAATTTTACTCCATCACCACCCCAACTTTTCATACTGAAAGTGCAGCCGTTTGCCTCTTTGAAATCTAAAATAAACACCATATTTAACAAACTAAAAGTAAACTCAACAAACATTCTAAAACACTAACCATCTGTCCAATCGATGGCATTGTCCGTGTTATCGCTGTTATTTGCCGGCTTGACCAACGAGACAAGCACTCCGAATGTGCAGTTGTGCCGCAGCATTTGAATCGGAGCTAAAATTCCAATTTCCAATTAGATAAGGCTTGTCGTTTATACCAAACAATTTTACTCCATTATCACCCCATCCCAACTGGAATAATAATTGGGAATAAACACTTAAGATCTTATGAATTTCGAAACAATACCTGGATAATTTATATATTATTCAATTCGTCTTGATGAGAGAAATATTTTTTATGTGGACATGATTGTTGCTGATTTAAATAAATGTTTGTTGATCAGGTTTTAATTTGAGATTTAAATAGTTCTAACAAATATTTTGAGACTTTTTAAGAAACGTCACAGCACCATCAGGTCAAACAAGCACAGGTACCAAATGCCAATCCTTATATTGTACAAAACAAATTTTTGAGGAAATTCTTTTTATTTGATTATGTTTTTCTGTTTTAAGATGTTCTGATTTTAGTCTCTTTCTGTTCCTATTTCCTAAGCCACAAACAAATGCAACTACATACCCGAAGATGAGATGTTTTCCGGGGCGTAGAAGAAATGGAACAGGTCGTCGAACTTGTTTGTCCCGTTCATGTGCAGTCCATTGATCAGCGAAATAAGCTGAGTCAAGTTGTTGTACTGCTTCAGACCCGGGTCCTTGGCCACTTCATCAGATATGCGATCCTAAAGGCAACATTTTCAGATAGGTCTTGACGAATATCAATAGGCTCTTGAATAATATCTGTAACAGTACCGTAATCCATTTTTTCGTGCCAATGTTCCAATTGGTGTCCCCACCGCCTTGAGTCCAGTTAGTCACGTCGATGAATCCGACCCGAACTGCACTGACGTTGCCATCCACAGTTGCGGGTTTGACATCCACCCACTCGGCTTGGACAGATGCGCAGAACGGGTTCGGTGTTGTGGTTGTCGACTTCACAGAAAATGTTAATTAGAATAAATTTTGGTGCAGGGGTGAATCCAATTCGGTAATTCGGCCCACCCTTGAGATTTTGGTTGTGTTTTGGTATATTACCATGGGAGAGATTGTCGTTTCTGGGCTTCCCTCCGGGCATGCGCGTTGCCTCGGTGTGACTTCCGGTTCCGGGTTTGGTAGAGGCCTGCAAATATCTTATCAACTTCTTATCATTATTCTCTGTTCAAAAGCATGCCGAAATGAAAACGCAATGCTCAGTTACCGGCGGAATGATTGAATAAGCTGTTGAATCAGTGCCCATTGGCAACATGTCCAGTCCAAGGAGCCAAAGTTCTTCATAATCCTCCAAAAAGCTGAATGACCCTTTGAGGTATTCTTTCCCGAAGCTTCTTCCAATCCCGTGCTCTTGGTAAAAACAAAATTTGAATATTTGCATCAGCGAAAGATGGCATCGAACCATTGGTGGCAATGGTGAACAATGTGGTTTTGTTCGGCAGAAGGATGGTGAACTTCTCTCTGTTCTCATCAAATGGAAACTTGCTAAACATTGCTAAGCATTGTCAGTTTTTTTGAAGACAAACTCACAGTGCTCTTCCAATCACCGATGCCTTGACGAGAACCTCCTTTCGTTCTTTGTCGTAGCTGAATCGGACCCAATGTGGTTGATCATTCGGACACCCAGGAGCACCAGCATCCGGCGGATCGTTGCTTATGCGGAAGCGGCGACTTGGCTTGTACGACGCGGAAGCCTTGTTCAGCTGGCTGGCGTAGCACAGCATCACACTGAAGACGGACGGACGGACTATTATCAAAACGAAGGAAGTGACTCACTTACCCTTCAGAGCAGTTGGTGTCGAGTGGTTTGTACACCAGAAACTGGCCCTGATCACTCGGCGAAGTGATCGGAGGCAATCGGAAAAGTTGAGATCAGTGAGCGAATGTGTGATCAGACAATTACCCATCATTGCCAAGCGAAAACTGGTGAAGAAGGAGAACTCCGATGAAGTTGATCACCAAATTTCGAAAAAAGTGGTGCAAATTCATCTCTGTAAGTAAAAAAGTGTTATATTCAAAAAGAAGAAAATGCGCAAAATTCCGAATTAAACCAAAAAGTAATGTCTAAACTTTGTCATGATCTCTCTTGCTTAGAATGTATTCTAATATGTGCACGGTTATGTAAAAAGCATACCCTAGCAGCACCTTATTACCTCCAATTTGGAGGCATGGCACTTTCCCCTCCAAAATATAGAACCTCCTTTTGGAAGTGGATAAGTATTTGTTCGGCCACCCTCCACCACTCATCACAGTCGTCAACCACTCTCTTTGGCTGTAAGGGAACATTATCAACCACCACCACATTCGATTGGTGCCAGTGTATTGGGAAATGTCGGGCCGGACCGATGGTTGTGATGTGTCTATGCTGTTTGTCTGTGTCCATTGCTATCTGTTAGTCCATCTCTCTCATTGGCCTGACAAACTCCACGGCCATCGAAGTGAGAACGAATGATTTGTGTGGTGTTTAATGTGAAGAAAAAAAAAACAGAAAATAATGGAATGTGGAAAGTGCTGTGAGCAAACTTTTCGAAATGAATTGAAAATTGAAATTTATATGGGTTGGACAAACTGATCGTTTAGGTTTAACAGGTATCTATTAAAGCACCGTTCAGTCAACATTCCTTCTTTCCCGCCATACCTTTTTTGGCACATAATAGCGGCACTTGTTGATGGTCCTCGTCCAATTTTGTGCCAAAACATATTGTATCCAAAACGGTGTAACCAATACCCATAAGCAGAGGATAGGCCTGGCTGGCGCATAATTTACGGCCCCTAAGGGGCGGATAATGAGCTTTCACGCTCGCTCATTGCAGACGACAGGGTCACTGGACCAAATGCTGCGCATCCCTCACCTCGCATGCGGCTCCCTTTCTGTCTTCTCATTCGCCACCTCCATATCGAACATATACCCATTCCCCTCGAGGCAAATGTTCACCTGTTCCCGATGGAAGCATAGACACCAGCGTGGTGATCTATCGACTTTACAGCTCAGAAATATAAAAGTGGTGAACTTCCTTCCATTCCATCACCCACATACACATATCGATTTGTATCACCAAAAGTTTTCTTTTTTAACGGACACCATTATTGAGTTTTGCTTTTTAATTATTCATTTTAAATTCGAGAATTATTATTTTTTCCTATAAAAATTGTTCTTTATTAAGTTGTGAATGCGATGGAAGCATTGTAAAATATCGGGAATGGAAGTAAAAACACTATTTATTTTTGTTATCTGTACATTCTGTTGCATAAATGCACTGAACAATGGTCTTGCGAGGTAAAAATAAAAATTAATTAAACGAATTATATTGCCGACATTAGAACACCGCCGATGGGCTGGATGTCGTGGACAAAGTTCTATTGCGAGACCGATTGTTTACGGCACCCATTCAGCTGCATTAATCAACAGCTTTATATGGTAACAAAAAATGAAATAATCAAATTAATATTTTTTAAACAATTTTTTATAATTTTACATTTAATTTTGCATGACATGGCGGATCGGATGGCGGAGGATGGCTACCTGGAGGCCGGCTATGAGTATGTGCACATTGACGACTGCTGGATGGCCATGGAGAGGGATACAAGCGGCAGAATACTGGCTAATAGCAGCCGGTTTCCGTCCGGGATTCCGGCATTGGCCCAATACGTAATAACAAATATTAAAAGAATATCGAATATTATCATAGCGTATATATTAATAGAGAATATATACAAATATATACAATCAGGAAAAGCAGTTATATTGTTGGTCATCGCTTATCAGACATGGAACTTTCTGAATTTTCGATTGTGTAAGGAATTTGAAGATCTTTGCCCAGACCCAAACTGATAGCATTTTTTCTGTTAAGAATTCTATTTATTTACATTTGTCCTAAAGCGATTTGTCTGTTCAGATGCACAACAGAAAACTGAAATTCGCAATTTACGAGGATGTCGGCACAAAAACCTGTGGACTCTATCCCGGCAGTTATGGGCATTTGGAAACCGACGCTCAGACATTTGCGGATTGGAAGGTTGACTACCTGAAGATGGACGGGTGCTATTTGAACGAATCTTTGTTTCATGATGGTCCGGGAGGCATTTTTTAATTTATTTTTTACTATTCGAATAACCATTATAAACAATACCTGTACACTTATGTATTCATGGCATGTTTCAGTGTACCCGGAATTGGGAGTGGCATTGAATCGCAGCGGACGGCCCATTGTATATTCCTGCTCATGGCCAGCTTATTTGGATGTGAAGCATCAAGAAAAAGTCATCTTGATTATAATCAATTTATCTTGCATGATAAGATTAATGCTTTTTAATTAAAGATTAATTACACCGCCATCGCTTATTGGTGCAATTTGTGGCGCAATTTCGATGACATCTCACGCTCGTGGGCGTCAGTATTAAGTATTTTATTATTGCTTAGAAGTTTTTACCAATGATGTTCTATTCTTCTTTTAGAAATTATCAATTTTTACACCAAAAATCAGGACATTCTTCGCAAAGCGCATGGGCCCGGAAATTGGAATGATCCTGACATGGTACTATTTGCTTTCATTGATTTTGCTGATTTTTTTATATTGATTAATTTAGCTGATCATCGGTAATACGGAGCTGACTGTTGATCAGGCAAAAGTGCAGATGAGGTCGCTTACTGTATTCCTGATTACTACTGTATTGCTGACTGTATACTGTAATTTTAGCATTTGGGCCATATGGTCGGCTCCGCTGATCATGTCAAATGATCTGAGAACAATGGCGCCAGGACACCGGGAAATTTTGTTGAATAAACGTGTGATCGCAGTTGATCAGGACCCACTTGGGGTTGTCATCGATTTTGTGTGTATTTCGAATTCATTTGCACTTTTGCAGATTATGGGCAGAATGGTGTACAAGGTGCCTAATAAGTATTTTTTATGCAAATATATTGCAAATATGCAGTTGTTAGGGCGGTGATATTGCAAATTACAGAATGCATCCGTTTATGTGTACACAAAAGAGATGACTCCAGTTGTTGACCATCGGTTTTCCTATGCAATTGCAGTGCTCAACTATGGCTTCCGATCAATTGTAATGTTTTATAGTGCATCACATTTAAAATTTTTATTGCAAATATTTTTACGACTTTTTTAAAATATAATTTTAGCAATTTCGGACCGACCTGAAATCCATTGGGCTTATGAACCTTGGCGGCTATTATTTGCAGGACCTGTGGAGCGGTCAAAAACTCGGCTTGTTTTCGCTTGACGATGTCTACACAGTTGTCTTAGCATCGACCAGTGTTGCGATGCTGAAGGCAACGTTGCCAGAAGTACCAGCTGCTGCTGTTACAGCAACCAGCTCTCCGTTATGATAATTGTTTTGCGCAAAAATTCACCAAACTTCTTGGTTGCCACAGTCCTAAGGCAATTTGCAGTTATATAAATTATAAAAAAATTAATTGGACCCTATTAAACGTACTAATACTCCGCTCAAGAGGCTCCATAAATTAATTACTTTGCCTTCTCTCTTTTCTCACCTGAAATCCCATCCAAAAGTGTCAATGCTGCGCGACGAGTGGTGGGAGTGTTTGGCAAACGTAAAAACTGAATAATAACTGGTTCCTTGGCCCCCAAAATGTCGCTGGCAAACAAATGGCCTATAAAACGACCCCTCGGGGGAAGGGAACTCACATTCCGTTCCAAATCAAACCCATTGTCAACAAACTCATTTCCTTCTGCTGAACATGTACACACTGCGTCTGTGGGCTGTCTTCATGGTCGTGTACCAACTGA
>JAEHOM010000756.1:0-10285 GCA_016433075.1 Hoplolaimus columbus | reverse complement strand
GGACACGTACGTGTCATAAAACACGTACGTGTTTTTATTAAACCGCGGGTTTGGCTGGGTCTGGCGGGCGCCGTTTTTACTGCCCCCCCCCCCATTAACGAAACAGTACCAATATATTTAAGCCAATAACAATGTTTTAAAGATTATTTATTTAATGAGATACATCACAGTATTAGTTCTGAAAAATAATCAAAATTTAATATAAACACAAGCAAAATATTTTCAATATTTATTAAATGTTGACAAACAAATAATGATATCCAAACTATATGGGCGAAATTTCTTATTAACTTTTAATAGTTTATTCATAAAAATAAGTTTAATTAAACAAGTAACAGGTTGGGTCAAAACAATGATTGATTGGTTGCGAGAATGCATCGGCGATAGAGTAATGAAATTTATATTTGAGTTAAATGTAAAAATTTTATGTCACAAATAGCAATACTAACAAAAATTGATGAAAATGTGATTTATTAAATAGCAAAATATAAAAATATCAATACATAAGTGATCGTGATGAATTGTTGTTTACTCGAAAAGCACTGTTCAAAAATGTTTGCAACATAAATCATGTGTTTATCCAATTCAAAAATGTAGATGAGAATATATACATGATTCTTTAATAGTCTGTCTAAAATGTTTTTGGATATTGTTTCTCATTTCCATCAAATCTATTAAGCGTGATTATGGTATTAGTTGTAGTAAGGCATATTACTTTTTTATTTCTGACCCTGAATTGCCAACAAGGGTCAAATCTGTAGAGAAGAAATATAGCTTGAAAGGTTTTTAAGCATGATGTATTTTTACATCATTTTTGGACATTTGTACAGCATTTTTGATACGCACTGCAGCTTCTATATGTTTAAAGATCAGATCCTTGGATTTTGCTTTCAAATATGGATAAAATTTCATACATAAAAATTAATTTTTCACAATTTTCATTTTTATACATATTTTACGTATATATTTTTCGACATTTTTATACATACACAACCATTCCAGACGTATCGATAAATGATGTGAACCACCACATCTCATCATACACCAAACGTATGTTTCAGTTGAGTAAAAATGGTGCAAAAAACGTGGAACAAATGGAAATAAAATTCACGCCAATGCTATCTTTTTTGTTTCTATCGATTAGAGTAACAAACTGCTGCTTTTTATTTTTGTCGGAGTAACCTGTAACCTCCCAGGCTCCCAGCCTCCCACTTTCGTAATGCCGAAAACATGAAAAATGGTCATTTTTCGCTTATTTTCAAATTAAAAAATAGTTGCTATCGTTGTAAAATCGAGGCAAATCGTTTAAAAGTTTCTAACTTTTCTCTATTTTCATTTTACATATAATTCATCTTGTTACTGACACAAATGGCAATTTGCTGGCAGACTTAAGCAACAATACTCAAGAAATGAGGAAAATCAATACAAAAAAATGCCTGAAAACCATGTTTAGGCTGCGGAATTTTGGAATCCCGGATTCGTGATCTGCGCATAATATTACCTATATGGGGGTACAATTTCTCGATTATTCCTCAAGTCGAAAATTTTACGAAAAATCCAAAAATGACATTTTTTGCACCATTGAAACATACGTGTACACCTACAGTACAACAAAAGTTCATAAATCGATACAACACACACCATTAGCGTCCATGTCCTCTGCACCACTCCTTGGCCGCAGTGCGGCAGGGAAAATATCGATTCGTGCCATTTGCTTAATATCTTTTTTTCTCTAACTCGCGGGTTTGCCTGGGTCTGGCGCGCTATTTCGTCTTTTCTCTCCTTTCTATGTTAACCATTAGATGTTAACCATTCAGACTTCTTACATGCTGCAAAACAATCGCTTCGATACCAAGATGTTTCGGGATTTTTCTGAATTCCATTTGTTTTGCTTTTATTCGGCTCTACTTGCAAACCTATCTGTAATCAATTTGGCATTGTTAAACGGCTACCCTAGAACCACAGGTGGGCAGAACCACATGTTTTGTTGTGCGCTTTTTAGGGGAGTTCTCGGATATACTATACTGAGCTGCCAAATTGTCGAGCGTAGACAACCATTAACGAAGTAGATTTTGCAGCGAATGTGAAGCCCTGCGCTTAAAAGGGGAGAAGAGGGCAGGCCACGCCCACCTCACGCAAACGCCACGAAAAGGCGACGCCACGAAAAGGAAGCAGGGGAAAGCCACGCCCACTCCTTTCAGCGCGCATATAAGGTGGCTCTTTTCCATTGTTTTTACCGGCATTATGTTTCCTTTCGTCTCACGTTGTCTACGCTCGACAATTTGGCACCTCAGTATGTGATATGCAATGCTGTAAGACATATATGCATTTCAATCACACATCGGCAAGGGGGCGAGGGAGGTGGTCTGACTCATCCAACCATCCATGCCGCAACCGCCGATCGGTAGGGGAGGGTAATATGCGCCTCGCATTGTAAAAAATAAGGGCTTACCCACCCCCACTACGCACTTTGCAAGCGCTCACCAACCCTCTCCCCTTGCCGATATGTGATTTTCAATACACACACATATCATGTGCGGCATATGGTTTTCAATTTTTGCATATGATTTAGATGATTTTAGATAAATGATTTGCTAATTATTTTCTCAAAATCAAAGAAAAATTTGCAGTTTTAAACCAGCTGGCTTTGAACCAGGTGCACTGCTTTTGGTGGAAAAATGCTAGTTCAGCCTTTCAGTTTTCCAATATTTTCTTTTGCCGTATCATTCATATAATTCTTTTCTCATTCACTCATCTGCACTGCTCTTCATTAGACCCGTCATCCAGTGGCTGTTGAATAATTGAATTCGTCCTAATTTCGCTGTCGTAGTAGTATAAAGGGAAGGGGGTAGAGTTGAAGAACGTCAGCAGAGGGGGGCAAGTGGGCGAAAGCCCTTGATGAACTTTCTCGCTTTTCTCTTCTATGAGCAGTGCCGCGGCAAATTTCATTTGCCAAATTCGTCCTACAAATAAGCGCTCCATGTAACCTCCATTTTTGCATTCCTTTCCCGTTTCCCTCCACTTTTTTGACTTGCTCGTCGATTGATTGGCATGATAAAAATGTTCTTTTATGCTGGCTTGTTTTATCAATCCGAAAATTTATTAAGAATATAAGCCGCAGATCGCCCCATGGTTTTGTCTCGCATTTTGGAGTCTTGAGAGCATCATCGCTCAAAGCCCAACTGCCAACTAAAGGGATTATTGTTTTGGCACTGAGCGAGTGGAATGTGGCAAAGAAAGAGAGTGGGACAGAAGGATGCTTTAGTCTTTTTCCAATGACGAGGAGGGCGGAA
Source organism: Hoplolaimus columbus (assembly GCA_016433075.1). Lineage (NCBI taxonomy): Eukaryota > Metazoa > Nematoda > Chromadorea > Rhabditida > Hoplolaimidae > Hoplolaimus > Hoplolaimus columbus. Next base: position 6,992 of record JAEHOM010000756.1, on the reverse strand, counting down.
GGGAAGATGAGAGGAAGAAGGCGGGAGGGCGATGGAAAATGAGGAGGGTGAGGGGTACTTCTCTTCTCTTGCTTTTGCTTAATTCAGTCGCCTCTGAGTCTGCCTTTTTTAATTCACCCTAGAGTCTCTTCGCTCCTTTCAACGCCCGGCGGAAGTCCATCATTTTCTGCGCAACTATCACATTCTCTTATGGAGACTTTTGATGAAATAATGATTGTCGTTAGAGGATAAGGTGTAAAGGAGAATTTATATCAAAACATTAAGTTGAGTTAAGAATGCTTATTTGTAATAATATACAGTACATTTTCAACAATCTTCCCAGCAAGCATCCATTATATAATCGACTCCGGAAATTGACTTTGACTTTTCTTGAAGTCCCTTCCTCCTCCTCTTTCTGGCTATTAACATTTTGCGCTGTTGGCGAGAAAACAATTATTACTTGCTTTCTGCCTCCATCTCTCCTCGCTTCCTCTCTCTTCCTTTCCATCATCTATTCATTACTGCTACTATTCCCGCTGCTATCTCTATTCTTCACCAATGGCAATGGGTGCTGAATATAGTGTGTTCATGCCATCGGCAAGCACTCGACCTACTCCACAGCCTCGCTTATTGTGTGAGAGAGGAGAGCAGAAAAGAATTGGAAGAAGACTGGCCAGAGAGAGGGTTTGCCATTGGCAGCAGAAAGGAAGAAGAAAGTTCCCCTCTTGGATGAGATTTTCGTGCATGGTGACACAACTGTTCCCATACAATTGTCCCTGAAGAAGATAGAAGTAACTGACAAAAAAAATGAAAAAGAAAGAAAGCACCTCTTTCGACAGCGCAAATTTTTACGTTGATTTTGAAGGGAAATACATAACTATTCGCTTGTTTGCATTTTGAATTTTCTCCCCAGTTTAGCCGTTTCTTCACGTCAAACCAGTCAAACAAAACGACTCATCATCCACATCAGCGGCCTCACTCAAACACTGCGCTCGATCAAGCCTGTTCATCAGAGCCCTTTCATTCGGCACCACCACCAGTTGATCTGCCTACAACAGCTTCTTCAGTCCTTTCACCAGTTTGCCAACCATCCGCAACGGCCACAACCACACTTCCTCAAACTTTCACCGCCACAACCGCCACATTCAATAGGGTCACCGACCTGGATTTGCCTCCTCCAATGAGCCAATTGAGCAGCGCGGCTTCGGAGAGTGATAAAACGGAGGAGACTGAAATTGCCAAATGCGAAAATCCAACTTTTCAAGCGGATACGCCAGACAATGTTTGTTTTTTCCCTAAAGGTCAAAACGGTTGTTAAAAAATGAGTTAAAAATTAAAAAAATGAGTTTTGATTTATATTGGATTTCAAATCAAAATTAATCTGCTAGAAAAACATCATAAACTTTGATAAAAATCATTTTTGTCCGTGGCTTTTCAACTCATCAACCTTCATATATCTCTACATTTTGCTAATCCTCTGTCCTCTTAATGTTGGGTATCCATTCATTCTTTTCTCTACGCAATAACTCTTTTTTAATTTTTTTCGTCACACATCTCGTGCCTTGGCTTTTGGATTTTGGCTTTCACTCAGGGTATGAGATATGCATGCTCTTTATCTATTTCATAAGAGGTGAACGATCATACTTATAGTTACATTTTTTTGGCTTGTAATTCCCGTTCACTCTACTTGTTTGGACATCGAATCTTTAAATAAAAATGAACGCATCAGCATATTTCCGCCTCCTTACACAATTTAAATAAAATAGGAAGAGGAAGGAGAACAACTATTTCTTTTTGGCCCCAACACTATTTTACTCGCGCATCAATTAGAGTAGGAACGATGACAAACTCACTCAGCCATCCGTCATATGTCATCACCTTTTCTCTATCCTTTCTCTATTTTCTCTTTCTCTCTCTCTCTTTCCTCTTACTTCCTTTTTCCTTTTTGTAAAATCACTCTTCTGAATTCATTATTTATTGGCTGCCAGATGAATGATGAAGAGAGCAGTTTTGTGTTGCTGCTGTTTTACCACTTTACTTTCACTTTCTCAGCACAAGTGGTTGTTATGGAGGAAGGGACAATCTCTCCTGAGCTTTTTTAACAAAAAGATTGATCCAATTTCTCATCGAAAATTCGAGCCAATTCGCCTTTATCTCCATGTGGCATCATTGCCTTACCATGGAAAGAGAGTGGAAAATAGAGTAAAATATGTTGTGAATGAGATGGAGAAAAGTGGGGAGGAAGGAGTTTATTTATCCCAGATTCACTCAGCTGAAATCCTCAATCGATAAAAGTAGATACTTCTCTTCATAATCTTGCCTTATCGTCAGCCAAAAAAGATATAATTCGGCCCATTTCTTTCAAAAGAAAGTTTTTGAAGCATTATGATTTTCCTGGTGCATTTTTTATAATAAAGGAAGAGGAAATCATTTCTTTCAAAAGAAAGTTTTTGAAGCATTATGGTTTTCCCGGTGCATTTTTTGTAATAAAAAAGGAGGAATCTCATACCCATTGATATTCACACTTTTCACCATACATCTTTTATTTGTTAGTCATATTTTCGCTCCTAAACACAGATTTGAAGTAAAAGAAGGTAATTTTTGTTTGTATTTCCTCCAAATCTTTTTGTACATTATTGCCATGGATTTTATTGCACATTTATACATATTTGGGTTTCACAGGAATATTTTTTCTATATTTGAGTTTCATACGATGATACAGCTTCCACAGTTTTCTTTCTATTCCAGTTTTCTCACAACGACTTAATAATTTGTATATTTTAATTATAATTTCATTAGTTGTCATTTACAGATGGCTGCTGTTGAGCCAGAATATGCAGGCATTGCCACGGAAGAAGCGGCAAGCAGCTCATCAACAGCAAACAGAAATATGGCCAGCACGCCAGTGGAAGCGATGAGTGCAGAAGAGAGTGCTCGTCTCAAGAGAAGGTAATATTAAAGTCAGCAACTCACATCTACCTACACCAGGGAAGTCAATAACTCACTTGTCAGCAAATGCATTTATGATGAGTGAGATGGGCATGAGCTTTGTTATATAAATAAAATCGCAGAATAAATATGATAATCGCAGTTAGGTACAAAAATAATATATTTTTATTTTATGACTGTAAGAAGCGTTTATATTATGGATTACTGACTATTAGAACATTTAGTTATGTGTTACGAGAACTTGTTGAATCCGAACGGACTTATGTACAGGACCTGAGCTCAATAGTTGACGGATACATTGGTTCATTGCGTGATATGGAACTTACAATTAGCGAAGAAGATCGTAAGAAAGTTAAAATCATATTCGCGAACATCGAACAAATACTCGACTTCCACAAAACATTTTTTCTCAAAGAAATTGAAAAAAGCTTGAACGATTATGAAGCAGCTGGAAATGCCTTTATCAAATATGTTGGTTATACGATTTTAAAAACAAGCAAAATTTACTATTTATTTGCATATTTTAGGAGAGGCGTCTGCACACATTTTATGTGAAATATTGCCAGAACAAACCAAAGTCGGATTTCCTTGTTAGTCAGGAAAATTTCGAACAACTTTTCGTTGAAATCAAGGACAAACTTGGCCACAAAGTGGCCCTTAGTGACCTTCTGATCAAACCGGTGCAACGTATCACAAAGTTCGTTTGTAATTATTTATATTTATAGACTGATCCAGGTTCGGGGACGTACGCAAGATTTTGAAATGGGCGGGTGGGTGGACTCCCAGCATAAGAGCTTCTCCTTGGTTTGCGCATGGGCCTGTGCGCCCTTCGTGGGCATTACCGGGTAGGTTTTGGTCACCTTTGAAAGCCAAGGTGGCGGTACAAATATGTAAGACCTCATCTGATTGCGCATAGAGAAGAAATTCCGATTTTCTCGATTAATACGATGTCCCAAACTTTCTCGGAAATTTTTTCGTATTTTTTTTGCAGAATGGTATTTTGAGAAATTCATAATCCATATTCTGTAAAACTATTTATGATGCGATTTTTGCATCATCCCAAAACAGAAAATCCAGAAAAAATATCCCAGATTTTTAGAATGTCGAAATACACAGGTTTTCCGGAAATTGCCTATCCGGAAAATTTTCTGGATCCGGCAATTCCGGAAAAATCAAGGATTCACGGAAAATGTCGATAGATTCCAGATGAGTTTTCTTCACTTTTTTGATATCATTTTGGAAATTTGTTTGTAAAATTTTACAAACGGAAAAATGTTCGGGAACTTTTTATACCCCTGGAATTTATGGGTTATAGCTGTCACTTTTTCAAATTTTGTTATCCCACCGTGGGACTGGGGTTACAAAGAGACTCCCTTGCTGCGAATGGGATCGGGGATGCGTTTATACTCGAGATCAGGAAGAAATTTATATTTATCAGCTTCTTTTCTTGTTCAGATTAACATTTATTCACAAAATATGTTGGTGTTTTCTCTATATCTTTGCAAAAATCTTAAACAATTCTTTTGTTTATTTTTCTTATTTCTTATTTAAAGTGTTTTGTGATAAAATCATTAAAACGGCTTATTTTCTATAAGCACAGATTAGGGTTTTTGTTGTTGTTGTTGTTGTTTTTTTTTTGTTTGTTTACCTATCGATTCCAAGAAGGAATTATTCAGATATCAATTGATGCTCAGCGATATCCTTAAATACACCCATCGTACATCCGACAATGCCGAAGTGCTCGAACGTGCGCATGACATAATGCGGGTAGTTCCGAAAGCGTGTGATGACATGATGCAAGTTGGACGATTGCAAGGCTTTCCAGGGCGATTAGATGCCCAGGGCAGACTCATTTTCCAGGTTGTTTTGGTTTTCAGCACGATTTTCTGTCTTATTTGGATTTACAGGGTACTTTGTTTATCTCCGACGGTGGTGTTATGCAACCATTCAAGGGGAAGGAGAGACGAGTTTTTCTGTTTGATCAATCCGTGATTATTGCCGAATGTATTCCACCACGGAAGGAATATGGAAATCCGACATACAATTTTAAAAATCAAATCATGGTCACATATTAGATTTTTAAGCTAATCTTCACCATATTTTATTTAATACTTAGTTTGTACAGGTAAACAAGATGATATTGGATGAGAAGGTGCCTGATGAACCATTGCGTTTTGTGCTGCAAAGCAATGATCCAAATCAACAAGCCACCTATGTGGCGCAGGCAGCTTCTGTAGAAGATAAAGAACAATGGCTGGGCAAGTTATCGGCACAGTTGGACCAACAAAAGGTATTGGCGAAATTGTTCGCCAACGTTATAAAAATTGTTCGCATTTTTTCGCATAAAAAATGGCGATTTTCCTAAAGAGAACTGACTAAAATTCGTCAAAATTTCCCCGGCGGTGCCTATCGGCACCGCCGGCACCCCCAAAATGCCCGAAAACTCAGTTTTTAAACCAATAACCGCAAAAATTGCCTTTTTTGAGTGAAAAAATGCCTTTTTTGGTGTCCTAAGAATGTTAATTTACGCAAAAATGTTCGCCGCGCCTTCGGTGCGGCGAAAATTTTTTTTAGGGTATGATACTGTTCAGCATGTGTGCCCCCCCCCATCCCAAAATCCTGGGTACGTCCCTGATTCTTGACTTCCCCACCCACCGAATGTATTACCAAAGTCCTCCTCTTCAAGATTAGCTTCTGCTTTTCCTGCGGTTGGCTGTGTTATTTGAAGGGGTGTCATTCTGGTAGCATTTTGCTACTCCAAATTCCCAAATTCTGTACAGTCTATAAACAGATAAAGTAAAATTCAATGCATTGCAAAAAGATTTATGCTTTATGCACTTTTCAGACAATTTTGGCAGCACTTGTTGATCCAAAGAGGTACCAAAACCAGTTGGCCAATTCCATCGGCTCAATGAATCTGTGAGTGTGGAAACAATGAATATAAATTAAAAAATTAAATAATTTTACTGATGATTGATCGACTTTTTGCTTGTATCATTATTCATTTTCAGAACTGGTAAGAAAGACAGTAGTGGAAGTCTAGGAACTCCTGTTGGCTCCCCAGCACTTACACCGTCAACTGGCGGAACATCTCCGACGAAGCCTTCTCCGGTTCAAAAGTATTCCTCAAGTTCCAAGCTGTTTGGCTTTGGTGAATGTTGATAATTAATTGCATTTTCTTCTTAATTTCATTTGTATCGCAGGCAAACCGAAATCCTGAGGAATTTGTCCGGACTCAAAATGGTCATTCCTGCCGCTGGTCAAATTGAAACCGGTTTATTCTTCACATCTATAGCATTCATTCCCATTATCCAAGGCCGCTATACAGTTTATCTGCAAGAGTTTGAGACGCTATGAAAATGTTCTTTTTTTCGGAAAATCACCTCTTTGGAGTAAGATGGGAGTGTTGAGAAATGCACTTATAAAACTATGATGCAAAACAGAAAAGGATGAGTGAAAATAACAATAGTCAGGTGGTGTGCAGAAAAGGGGACAATTGAGGGCAGGAGGTTGCACTGCAAATCAATAAGTTTTGTAGCCTAAATTTACTAATTACTAAAATTAGTAAAAGTCTTTATACAATCAGAAAAAAGCGGCACGGTGAGCTGTTTTCAAAAGGATTATTGGAAGAAGAGAAAAAACATGTGAAATGGGAGTAGACTGGTCGGCGGATTATGCATGGGCAAAGTGACATTCGGAGAAAGTGCAACAGTTGGATGCAAAAAAAGATATCCTGGAATTCGATCATCCAGATGTTTTCAATTTTTACTGAAAATTCAATTCATATTTTGACTAATTTTTGCCCATTCGCCAAAGCCTCGGACATTCCCAACTCGCATGTGTTTTTCAGCTTATCTGCAACTGCATTCGCTGCTCCAACAGCAGCAACAGACTCTCGCAACCTCCACAGTCGGTGGCGACCTGTGCGCTCAGCCTCCTCCCATTGGCAGCAACATCAGTGCCGCTGCCTCCTCATCAATGCATTCCTTGCTGACCAGCCTGTCCGGGTGAGTGAGTCCTTCCTGGAAGCGGATGTTCCCTGAAAACATCGTTTTGAGCATTCT
>JAEHOM010000755.1:0-10288 GCA_016433075.1 Hoplolaimus columbus | reverse complement strand
GATTTTGAATGCCGCCAGATACATGCGCCAGCTGACTTCCGCAATTCAGGCGCAGCGGATCGACAATGGCAAACTTATGACAGGTATCATCTTTTTATTATGATACCAATTTACACAAATTTCTCAAATATTTTGGAGAGTTTTTCGTTTCAGAAATAATGAATCATCAGCAGACGATCCCGGGCAATTCTCGAGACCAAATGTGTGTTGTTCAGCGACCGTCGCCATGCCGTCCTGCCGTTCTTCGCCTCCGGCATCGTGCTCTGTGCACTTCAAAACGAAGTCGCAAAGTCCGAACAGCGTGATCATTTGATTAGAAAAATCAGATATAAGAGCATGTCATTGATTTGAAAACGATTTATATGAGCATCCGAGTAAAAATAGCATTCTAAATGTTGTCCTCATCATGATACTTTTTAGTTACATTAATGCTTGCAAGTTTCATTATTTAAAGATTAGATTGAAATGTTTAATTTCCACAATAGTTATGCTAAAATGGCATTTTTATTAACTTGGCCAGCCTATTCAAGCAGCAAATGCCTTGTTTGAACTTCGATTTTGGCGCCAAACCCTTGATTCTGTGAACTGTCTTTGTTTTGTTTCAGTCGTTTTAGAGCGAGTCTTTTTGCATTTGTGTCGCATTTGTGCTGTTTGGACCAAATGCATAATATTTTATGGCCCAACGTTAGGGATGGCAGCAAAGGGTCGCCGATAAATCCACACACAGTCTCGGCCTCCCGAGAACAGACAAACAGAAAAGAGTTGCCGAAATGAATCCATCCATCCACCCAAATGCCACCCATTGCAGGTGGCTTGGTGGCGCTCCCCGTTCGTGCTCCTCCCTGAGCGCCTACCAAATTCCTCGTCATAGTGGAGGGTGCCAAAACTGGTTGGTCATTCATTCATGTCTTTCCCCAACCAAGCCCAAAATATATTAGTAATTCTTGACTGGGAGCTTTGTGTTTCTGCACCTGTGGTCAATGGTGCAGAAACTGCCGCCCAACTGACTGCCGCCCAAGCACTCATTATCTTTGCTGGAGGCATCCCATCTTTTGCTGGAGGCATCCATCGATGAGTCGAGGTCGAGAGGCAACACGACCATTTTCATCAATTTTGGTCATTATCTCATCCCTTCTCTCCCCTCTACAGCAACAGGACAAATTAGTTGGACAACAAGACACTCACTCATTTTACGCACTCCTTCTGCCGCTGAGCGATGGTCACTATCGGCGGGAGGGAGCCTTTCACATTTTTCAGCGGAGGAATTTGACCAAACAGAAGTGCACAAAAGTGTTCCCCACTACCACCCACCTTACCCACCCAGCCTTTTTATTCATTCGATTTGTCAGTTCAATCCCTCCCTCCCCCTCGCTAGTGGTTTTTGGTGGAACACCTGTGCTGGTGCTGAAGCGTGTGAATGATGCCAACAGCAGCAGTTGGATGAGGGAGGGAGCATTGATGGCCGGCGGCAAATAAATGCGTTGGGCAAAGGACGCCCGACGGCAGCAGCTGTAGTTGAACGCCCAGCTGTGGAGGGTCAACAGCAACAGAAGCAGCACAGATGTGCTCCGAAGGGGGACAGTCTACCAGACAGACACATTCACACCAACACAACAAACACATGATGCTGCTGGCGTTGGTAGCACCAATCTGGCAATTGCTCTCATCTGCTTGCCACCCCTCCCCCAATCGTCCGGTGCCAGGCAGCCTCCTCAATCTGCAGCTGGCCCCAACAGCCTTTGGTTGGATTGCCAATGGAAAAGAGACATCTGAAAATTATCACATAGACAGAAAGAGCTCCCGAGGCGCGAAACACTGTTTTGGATTTGTCCAGCAGATTGGGCCACACTCTGTTGTGGTGGTGGCATCTGTGCTGCTGCTGCTGTTGTCCCCTCCCCCCCCCAGCAGAAGGTGCAGATGGGGAATGAGTGGGTCAGGAGGGAGGGAGCAGATGCTGCTGCTGCTGTCGGAAGGAGGTAGAGCACAAACACACCATCCAACACCCCAGCAGGGCCAACTGCTCTCCCCTCCGGTTGCGAATGGCGGGCATATGGCATATTTTTGTCAAATTGCAAAATGTCATTTGGCCAAATCCAAGCGCCAAAACCTCTCCCTATTGACTTGTCAGACCTCTTCAACCCAATCTATAGTTTTTCTTCTCAGACACAATGACCCATTTTCGAGAGATCGTAAATTTTGATGCGCGAAGAACGAAGTCAACAGGAAGTGGAGGGGTGAAATTGCTGTTGTCTCCCCTCTCCCCTTTGCTGACTTCATCTCCTGCCCCTCCTTACCTAATCTCAAACCAAGCATCTCTTTTGCCCAAAAGTTTTATTGCGGAATAAATGTCCCCCCCCTCACACCATTGACCCCCTCCTCCTCTCACTCCATTGTGTGTGTGTGTTAAAGGAACTCGATTTCCAATAACCCCAACTTTTGTATCTTTTTCAAAAAAGATAAATATCACTAAGAAAGGGTCGGCCAATGAATAGCACACAAATGAAAAAAAAAAACAGCAGCAGATTGTAAGGTGCTTTGGGGTTGAGTGTCATCTGCTGTTGTGCTGCTGGTGCGCATTACCAGGAGGAGGACATAAGGGGAGGAGCGAATGAGCAGCAGATGGGGAAGAGGAAGCCCAAGCAAAGCACATTGTTACAAGGCCAACTGCTGCTTCTGCTGCTTCGTCCCCATTAGCGCCAATTGGCCAAATTCGCGCTTTCTTACATTTTGGGTTCCATTCACATTGCCATTCCTTTTCTCTGTGCAAAAGATTCTTCTCCTGACTTTTCTGCTGACTGACTGTGCTGTGATGATCGATCGATCGTTCGTAATAAATTGTGTGCGTGGGTGGAACCGTCGGAATTGCTTGGGCTCATTCCCCTGATTCCCCCATTCCTAAAGCCAAATCAAATTCCCAAGCAATCATCCTGTCGCAATCAATCTGAGTTTTTCTTCCCGTGCCAAATACAAAGTTAATATTTGCATATCCCCCTCCCCCCATCAGTTTTTGTGCCATATTAGGTGCTTAATAAGGCCATTTCCTTTTTTAAACCCAAATTTTCTGTAATTTTTCTTGTGTTGATCCCACACCTTTGCTCTGTAATTTGTACGTCGACTCGCCTCCCCGTCCGAGTCCGACCTCAAGGCCACCACTATCTCCTCCTCTCGTCCCCGCTGTTGCTGCTGATAATGACTCTTCTCTGCTCGTCGGCCTTTACCCTCCGAACTTGGTCGTTCGACGTGCTCTGATGAGATGGTTGGATGCCCTTTCCCATGGTCACTTCACTCCCCATAAATGCCTCTCCCCTACTCCCTTTTCCCCTCACATACCACTCGTCCTGTGCAGGTGTGTGGTATGTGCTGCTCTCTTCCTTCCCCGCGGCGATATTGTGGGGCGGGGCAACGAACAACATCCGCATAGATGTTCGCCCTCCACCATCGCTCGTGCAACAATTCATTCCTCCTAACTAAAAGAACGTCCAAAAGATCCAAATGGCCACTAACAAATTCCAAGGAAAACAGCACTTTTTGTAGTTACATTCCCGAGCTTCATAAAAATTACCTTTCAACTAACAGTTTCCGCGAAATTAATATGACATGTTTGGTACTACTGACATAGGCCAAAAAGTGTCAGTTTTAACATTTTGTTACTTATGCTTTTGTCCAATTATAATTAAGTCTTTGTTTTTTTGTTAAGCTTAAAGCCATACAAATCCCTATTTAAAACTTGCTTTGCTCATATTTTTTCAAAAAAGTCAATGGTCACTGGTCATTAGCTCTCAGCACGAATCCATCTACCTATGCCCATCCCTCCCCACGAATTGGCCTTTCTTTTCCGCGTAAATGCCTTTGCATTTTGCCGTTGGCAATTAACTCTCCCAATTAATTTCCTTTCAGTTCATATTAAAAAGTTTAACATATTTTTGGCATTTTTCGTCAAAATAATGTACCGAAGCAACAGTATGAGTCGACTTCGGCAAAGACACCGTCGGATGATGCTCAAACGGTCTTCGAGCAGTTCGCCATCAGCAGCAGCGGGCTCCTGCTCAACACCGTTGGATAGCTACCGTGACCACCTCTCGGCAGAGGAGCTCCGTGAACTGGGCAAACTGGTGCGTTTTTGATGCAGCATTTTCCGGAATTTGTACAAGCATTCACGCGAGATCCAATATCACACCTCAAGGTCCATAAAAATCGATATCAACAAATAATTTTACACAGTTCCGAACTGGTTTTTATTTTTTATAAATTTACGCTTAATTTTAAAAATTCAAAAAGAAACTTAGCAAAAAAAATTACAGAGTCAGCAAGCAGTATGTGATGCAGATAATTAACAGCAATTTTTTCAAAATCTTCACATTAAGGTATGGAATTTTTTATTAAAACATCCTGAAAGCCTGCACCAAGCACTTATGTATGTAAAAAAAGATAAGAATTTGCAAAAATCTTTCGAATATTCAGAAATTTTTCTGATCGAGGCATACCAGATGGATTTCGTCACATGAATGGTAATTCATTTGCAATATGGATCATATGAAATTAATTAAATATAAATTTTGCTAAAGCCTATTCTGGCAACTCATTCCAATTAAACAATTCATCCAACCAGCATGTGTATTGCAAATTCCACTTGAAGGTAAAATATTCGACTTAAACAAAATCAATTAGATATTAGGTAGGGTTTGAAAAGGTATACATTGTATACTGTGATGTCGGATTGTCGAGCGTAAACAACAAAATGCCAAAAGCTTGCAGTGCACTTCGAAGCGAAAATTCCACTATTGTTCCACGGCTGTACCAATTTTGGCCGACCCCAATTTTGGCCGACCCAGCCAAAAATCAAAATTTCGAGGGTTTTGTTGCGCCTGGAGTAGCCGTCCACGTATAATTCCCAAAATTATGGATTTTTGACTGGGTCGGCCAAAATTGGTACAGCCTTGTTCCACAATAGATTTCTTTCGCTTTGAAGTGCACTGCAAGCTTTTGGCATTTTGTTGTCTACGCTCGACAATCTGGCACATCAGTAGGTAATATGTATAGAATTTATTTAATTGATCTTACTGACCTTTATCAGTCTTGTCAAGGTATCAAAAATTTGAGGCCTCAGCAAGCATTGCATCTAACTGGCGAGGATCCAGTAATAAAATATGGAGCTTATTGAATATAAATTCAACATTTTAGGATTATGCAATTCGTGATCTGCGCGAAAACATTGAGCAGGGCAATTTTCCCAAATGGGACCTTTTCATACAGGTTGCACTTATTAATTTTTGAATTTTTCTCTTTACTTAATTTTTATTTGCAAAGGTTATGAAGCCGCGACAAGCTACCACACTTCGCTGGAATCCTTTCGATACGACCAAGGTCGCGTTAGTTTAGTTGGTTATTTTTAATTTTTTATGCAAATCTTTATTTGTTCTTAAAAATACCACTTTTTGCTATATTTTTCGTCTGTTTGGCTTTGCAGATTTGGCCACAACGCGACTTTCCATTGATTCCTGTGGGCCGTTTGACTCTGCACAAAAACCCTACGGATTACTTTTCCGAAATTGAGTCGGCTGCCTTTTCGCCCTCCCGGGTTGTGCCGGGCATCGATTTTTCGCCGGACAAATTGCTTCATGGTAATGCAATATTAATTGTTAATTAATTTTTTTTCTGATTTATTTTAAATTTTATTCCTAATTTATTTTTTTGGGACGCATATTCGCGTATCCTGACACACAGTTCCATCGCCTTGGTCCAAAATTCATGCAAAAGGCGCCAAACAATGCACCATCACCAACGACATTCGAACAAAAAGACAATGAACACAGAGCAATTGTTGGGAAGGCCAAAATATAATAGTGATCTAATTTATAACAAAATTATTATTTTTATATATTTTTTTATAAAATTTTGCAAAATTTTATGTGCTTAAAATAAGTTCTTGACATGTTAATCTTGGTAAAAATGGTCATAAAATTAAATCATTTGGATGAAGAAACAAAGATGTTGTTGTTCTTCATCATCGCAACTCAATTTGTTCAGCGATCGCACGGATCACGCAAAGTGCGCTTGTGTTGCCAAAACCTGTTCATGCATGAAATGAACGCGACGTGAACATCCGCCAATTTCAAGTTGGTTGGACAGTGATTGGGCGAACGAATACACTGATCCGCTGAACGGGTCCTTAAGCTGTGGTGCTGTTGACCAGCTTTTTGATCATTGAGACCATTTCCGACCAACTCAATCATCATCAGCAGCATCTGCCGTCCAACCAACCAACTTTTGGGGTTCGAGTTTTTCCCGCTGGACAGACACTTTTTGGATGATGGATGTCCATGTTGTGTTCGTCCCAATCCAGTTTCCGCTCCATTGGGTTTACCTTCCATGTTGGAGATCCGCAAATGTTGTTGGGCGGACGAGGAGGGGTTAGGGAATAGCGGCTGCGCGGAAACGACTAACATTAATCGCGTCATATATCGCCCTTACCCATCTTCATCAGCGTTTTATGAAGGCGTCTCACCCAGTTGTGCGTCCGTGCGGTAATGCATAAAAGGGAGGCGAAAAGCACTTTTAGCGCATAAAAGCGCCTTTCAGCAGCTATCTCATCTGTGCCCATCACCTGCTGGAGTTTCTGTTACTGCTTGCTGCCTGAGGATGATCTCCGCACGTGGTGCGGCCAATTTGGCCATTGTGCTGAGTGTGCTGTCGCTGGCCGGCTGTGTGCTGTTCATTCCGACACTGATCGCCAAGATCAATGCGATCACCAGCGCGCTGGAGACGGACATGGACGAGTTCAATGCGCTCCAGGCGCAGATTTGGGCCACCGCAATGCATGGCGAAAAGCTGGACGGAAGCGTGGACCCGAGACACGCCAGTATCGGCGGCTTTCTGCTGCAGAAGCTGCACGTAGGCTTCAAGCTGTTCTAGCAATTTGCATAATCTGTTGTTGTTCAGCGTGAACGTCGTCAAGTTCCCGTGTCCGCCGGAAAGTGTGTCTGCCACAGCGAGACCAAATGCCCGGCAGGTCCTCCCGGAGAACCGGGTGAGCCCGGAATCCCGGGAGAGCCAGGGCATCCGGGCAGTCCAGGACTTGGCGGACAGCCCGGCATCCATCCGCCTGTGAGCATCAACCGAGAAAATGTGATGTGCAGGTGAGCAAATCACCTTAAATTTAAATAAAAAGTAATCAAAAAAGGATGTGCCCCGCCGGTCCTCCTGGATATCCCGGACCACCTGGAGAGCGAGGCGAAGACGGACTTTCCGGACCGACTGGAGACCCGGGACCGTCAGGCCAACCTGGACATCCGGGCTTCACGGGTCCGCAAGGATTGCCCGGAGAGTCGGGCAGTCCGGGCCAGAATGGAGAGCCAGGAACACCAGGGCAGCCGGGCGTGGTTGGACAGAAGGGCGAGAACGGGGAACCCGGTGAGCATAAAGACGGGGATCACTTGTGATCGGAAAAATGCCTTCAGGGCAAAAGGGACCGATCGGACCGCAGGGACCGTCCGGGCGGCCCGGCATCGACGGGAAGCCGGGCATCACCGGACAACCGGGCAAAGGCGGCAACATGGGCGACGGAGGGCTCCGTGGACCGCCAGGTAAAAAAAGACGCTTTTGACCAAATGTATTTGGACAAAAACATTGTCTCTTCAGGCACACCGGGTGAGGGAGGCACGGACGGGGATCCGGGCAAAGACGCGAGGTCTGAACAGTTCAATTCAATTTGAATGTGGTAACTTCCCACTTTATAGCTACTGTCGCTGCCCCAAACGAACAGACAAAGCATCCACTTTCTTGGCGTAATGTCAACGAAGAAAATGGTAAAAACCGCGATCTTTACAGACCATTTACTTGCACACTGGATTTTGCCAATAAATACCAAACTTAACTCATTTTTCTTTTGTGCGATGAAAAAAATTTCCATCGTCCACGGAATAAAAAAATTATGATTATCAATCAATTCAGAGTCTAACGTCTAATCAATGTATGGTTTCAATTTTTGAGGCAGTCCGTAAAAAGGATGGCTCCAGTCTGGTATCGAATAATTTACAAATACACTCACAAAGATACGCCCATAAAGCAAAAAACTGTCCCAATTTTGAAAACTCTTTATTAAACTCGTAAAATGCATGTCAACAATATTTATAAAATTTAAGTGACAATTGACAAATATTTGTATACCCTTTTAATTGAAACGTATTCCCTAAATGAAAGATGTAATTTTTCTGTGTGGCATTCATTCGCGAGACAGATTATTACATCCTTAAGTTCTGCACTTATTCGTGTCGATAGATAATCGATAGAAAAAATTTGGTATAATCAAGTACTGCTGGCATTCATTTTAGCAGCTGAGAAAACTTTTGTCTGATGAGTTGATTCTTATTCCAGAAAATTTTGCGCTTAAAATGAAGTAATAATCGCACTATTAATTTGTGTGCAACAAAAAAAGGAAGGCCTACCCTATCAAACTTTTAGGCCCAACTCCTCTGTTGAGCCTTCCAAAAATTTATTCAGCTGGGTCTTCACCAAGGCCCGCAGTTGTATACTGTCTGGCTTCGCCAACGCGATTTGCAGGAACTGATAAATAGGAATGTGAAGAAAAAAGATTGTTAACTTCCATGAAAAGTGAGAAGATGGAGAGACGCAAGACGCTCTCTTGGCACTGTCTCACTTCTCTGCAACTCTCCACAGTTCGCACGCACTCTTATTGTATCCGCTGCAACCTGCAAGCACAACCGTCAATTTTCGCGATCATAACCATTTATGTCTAATGTACATAAAATATAAAGAATAAAATCCGGAAAAATAATTTCAAAATTCATTGATAGCCATTTAATTTGAAAAAATCATATTCCGAGATGACGAGTAAATTATAAATTCTGGATGCCGATCGAAGCATCGTTCTGGAATGTGACCATGGATACACTCGCCTTTTCATCAGCAATCTTTGCTTTATGATTCACAGAAAAAAACAAGATCTTGGCTACTGTACACTTCGTTTCGAGTGACAATGAATAAGCATTTCACAGTACCACCAGCCCAGACAATTTATTTGATTCAAATAAATTCTAAACGAGTGCCATGAATTGTTACTGTAAATACAGTAAATCATTCAAATGAATCACGAATTTTGGTGCATTCTGTGCAAAACTGATGCAAGTGCCATGGGAACTAAACAAGGAGATTTTTGAAAAAGAAATTTGTTTTCCTTACTGGCTGGTGCTCCTGGCGCCGGAGATCCCTGATAAACGGCTTTGCCTGGCCCTGCGCCATTGGAGCGCTCGGGGCATTCACAGTATTCCGCTGGAGCGCCTGACAAAAAATAAAAATGAACGAGTGAATCAACTGACAAAACAGGAACCAAACCAAATATGGAATCATTTTCGAGTTCAGTCTGTTTCAAACCGAACCCAATTGAATTTGCATTTTGGTTTGATCTTCGACTTTATTCGGTATATTCGGTCATAGGTGTCTGAATTACCTCGTACTCCAGGGACTCCGGGTTCACCAACATCGCCCTGTTTGCCCGGCAACCCAGGTGGGCCTACAGGTCCTATTGTGCCTGGTTGGCCTGAAATCAAATATTTGAAGAAAAAAAAAAAACAAATTTCTTTTGGGTTACATTACCTTGGACACCGAACTCGCCACGTTCACCGGGAAGGCCTTCCTCGCCGACCTCACCAACCGGTCCGCGCTCACCTTTCGGACCGATCTGGCCTCTTGCAAATCCGATGCCGTCCTCTCCGGGTGCACCTCGTGTCCCTGGCTCTCCAGGCTCGCCTCGCGCTCCATACTCACCATCTGGGCCTTGTTCGCCTGTTGATTGATGATTTTTCAGAAAATTTCGTAAGCTTGTTAAATTTGTAATTTTTATATTTTTAAGGTTTACCGGGTATTCCTTCGATTCCCGACGGACCTTGCACACCTAAATCGTTTGTCTGATCAGTTTGTTTTCGTTATTTAAACCGGACCTTGTGGTCCTCTCTCGCCTCGCGCTCCTCGCTTGCCTGTGGGTCCAGGTGGTCCCGGTGGACCTCCCGGACTAAAATACAGCTTGAAATCCAATTTTTCATTTCGCTTAACATTACCAGGGAGTGCATAATTTATCGGCTCCATTGAACCAATGTCCTGGTCTGCCCGGTGCACCGTTTTCACCTTACATTTGTTTAAAACTTTATTTTTAGTCAAAAAACCCAAGACCTGGCTCTCCGGGCTGACCAGGTTGTCCCCTTGGACCCGGAGGACATAAACGGATGCCTCCACCAGCAATGATCTCTACTGAAGTCTCCTGCACGTCTTAAAG
>JAEHOM010000754.1:0-10293 GCA_016433075.1 Hoplolaimus columbus | reverse complement strand
AAAAGTCAAACGTAAAATTTGGGATTTTTTGAAAAATTTATCAGTAAAAATGCAATAAAATCCGAAAATTTGAAAGTAGTCAAACGTAAAAATTGGGCTTGAGGGCCTCCTGACCCCCCCCCCCTTGTTAAGGTATGAGTCGCCGCGCCAGAAAATTTTTGTTCATTGTCCCCCCTCCTTCCCTCCTAATTTTGTTTGAAAAGAGTTGAACTTTCAGTTTTTGACTTATGTTTTTGAGGTTCAGAATTATGTTCTATTGTGTTGAGGGCCTCCTGACCCCCCTCCACTTGTTAAGGTATGAGTCGCCGCTAGAAAATTTTTGTTCATTGTCCCCCCTCCTTCCTCCCTCCCTGAATTTTTTTTTCCTTACGGGCCTGCGCAGACAGGCTCCACTGGAAAATTTTTTGGCGATTTTTGACTTTTCTAAGGTTCACCATTCGATTTTCAACGAAATTTTTTGAAATTTTTAAATTTTTCTCTCCCATCCCCTTTAAAGTTTTTTCGTCCATGAATAAGGCCATAGCCCTACCAGCCATTCCCCTACCATCCCCCTAAAATTGTCACTGCCTTATTTCCCCTCTATTTCTTTCTATACCCCAACCCACCGCCTGCGGTCGACCAGACGGCCTCACTTCTGTGCGATCTGCGATCAGCGATCGCCTCTTTTACTATCATTTTTTCATATGAAAAATCCATTTTAGGTAATTTGGATAAACAAAAGGCAGTTAGAGAACGTTTAAAGTGCAAATCATTTGATTGGTTCATGAAAGAGGTTGCGTTTGATCAGGATCATTTTTATCCTGCAATAGAGCCTGCAGATGGTGCTAATGGTAAATTTTAAATACAATCGTGCGGCTAAGGGAGAAAAAGGAGGAAAAATCGAAAAATTCGTTTAAATTAGGTCAAAATTTGGTTAACTTCCTAACATTTCTTACCAGAAATGGTATAAAATACCAAAATTTCCCCGGCGGCGCCTATCGGCGTCTACCAAAAACCTCAAAAAGTCCAAAATTTTCCTAGTCAAAAAGTCAAAATTGACTTTTCTTTGCCTAAAAAATGCATTTTTTGGATGAGGCGCTGAGTAATGCCTCTTGGCCTAAAAAATGTCTTTTCGCAAAACTTTATGGCAAAAATTTTATCGAAAATTTTGGGCCCCCACCATGAGCTCCGCAAATTTAACTGTTTTCAGGAGAAAATAATTTTTTCAAAAATGAATAAAAATTAATTATTTTGTTTTATTTTCAAAATTTAAATTTGAATTGTATTTGATCTTTATATGTAGTTAAATTTTGGAAAACTTTCTTAGAGTTTGAGTCATTTTACTGTTTTAGGGGAGATACGAAATTTGGCTTCGAAGAAATGTGTCGATTCTGGGTTCAAAGGGTCTGGTGAAAAAATCATTCTTAAAAAGTGTAAAAGCGACGATCCGTCAAGTAACGGCGAGCAGGTATGTTGATTTTAACTTTGGATGCAGTATTTTTTTTATATTTTCAAGGAATTTCGTCTATCTTTCTGGGAGGATATAAGGCCAAAAGATCGAAGTATGTGTCTCGATGTATCACAATCGGTGGAGAAAACGCCAGTCACTTTGTTCGCTTGCCATGGAATGAAGGGAAATCAGGTGGCTTGCTGTGTTATCGCGAAAAATTGTCCCATTTCAGCACTTCAAATACCGGCCTAAGACCAAGCAATTATACCATCAAATCTCCAATCAATGTATGGACTGTGATCCGGCGACAGATGAAGTATTCATGATGCCATGCAACTTTGGTTCTTCAACGCAAAAGTGGGAATGGTCACGCACTGACGAGAAGGTTCTGGAGGAATGGGAGCTAAAGGCAGCTGGGAAGAAACGCAAAGGAGCTGGCCTGTAAACGAATGGAAAGATCCATTTCCTTTATTAATAATTTGCGTTCTTTTTCTTTACCCTACAGGAGTTCTGACAATTGGGAAAGCTAATTATCGCTAGACCTAACTTTCGGAGTTGGCCTTAATTAAATATAAAAGACGAGGTTAAGCTCAGAGACGTATGCAGGCTCTCGGGAAGGAAAGGTCGCTCATACTGAGTACTTCTCTTTACCGAATTTTTAATTTTTTCTCTGTACCAGTCAAAACAAAATCAATGGAAAACATTGAATTATAGACATTTCGCTACTTATACGCTAATAATAATTATTTTTGGCTACTCGCTGTTTGAAAAAGTCTTTTAATAAAATAAAAAATCGAGTGACGCCGTTAGAGGAATTTTTTAATATTTTTCTTTTTCAATCAAAAAATAAAGCAAGGTTTACTCAGAATTCAAACTTCTCCCTCTTTTAATCAGCGCAAGACAAAAAAGGAGATCCCAACTTGATCTTTTGAACCGCAAGGGGTTTGGCCACGTATCCCCATATTAGCTGCGTCTCTCTGATTATGCATACTTGTTAATATTCTCTGCCTTCTCTGGGGGATGCTGGGACAATGCTTATCGACCTTTCGATGATTACCTATTCAGTCAGTCAATCATTTGCCCCAACTTTTGGTTATTCACTTTTTTGGTCAGATACTAGTTCTTTTCTCCGGAAATTGTTACATTCCAACAATGATTCTTCGTTCTGTGATATTGATCTTTTGTAATTTTATAATTCATTCTAATGACATCATTTTTCCCTTGTTTTATATTTAAATGTTACGCTATCATCTCCGCTATTCCTTTTCTCCTTCTTTTGTCATATATGATACGGCCTCTTTCTTACCCGCCACACATTAACAAAGGGAGGGGGGTGTCGGAAGGTGGCTTGCGACCCCCACCCTACATGCTGGGACGAAAATTTCGTTTTTTTCCCCATTTTTACTGATAAATTTTCGCACCCGCGGTGCGAAGTGTGTAGTCATCTCCCTTGCAAAAACGGTTGCGGCGTGGTGGGGGGTCGGGTCAGACCCCCCCTTGTTAATGTGTTACTCGCTACTTTCAATAACATATGCAATTTCCGGGTTTCTTCTTTCTTAATATATGGTCCTTTGGTTAATTAATTTATTATGTGTACTTTGATTGTATTATTTATTAGTATTTAGTATTATTGTTTTTACTTACATTATTTTTATGTTGGTACATTGACTTAATACGTTTACATTTTGCATCGAATGGTTAAATTATTGTACCTTGGTAATAGTAATAGTAAGGATGTTACCCGTCATTTTTAGGTAAAAGCTTATGTGTCCATTTGCTCACAAATCGACAAAATTGGGCTTTTACCAAATCGGCAAAACTATATGTTGAGCATTTCTAGGAACAAAATTTTTCTAAAAATTTTCAAAAATTCTTAAGTCTTTCTTGCAATTGACCCCGTCAATTCTCATTAGTTATTTTAAGTAAAAAATTAAAAAATTCTTTTGGAAAATTTTAAAAATAAGAAGCATTGAGAAATTTATGGAGCCTTGGAAATTTCACAAAAAATTCTGCCTTCAAAAATGTTGCTTCCTCCACGTGGCCTAAGCAATATAGATTTTGCCTATTTGTGAGCAAACGCCCGGTTTTGCCGGTTTGTGAGCAATCATTCGGACGAGAACAGGACAGGGTAAGAACGTTTTCTGCAACCCGATTTGGACATGGATAAGAAAAAAACTTTTGATAAATATTGTTATGTACGTCGTTTTCGTTCGTTTCAAGTGTTCTTATTCGATCACTGCAAAGTGCGGCCATATATTTTTTTTTTGCATACTTATTCGCTATTACGAATTTTGTTGTTGTCTTTAGCTGAATTAACCTCACTCACCTTATTCGATTGGTTGAGAACATTCTTCTCTCTTACTGTCAGCAAAATGAGCGGATCAAGAACGGGCGCTATGGGCAGTTTCGTTGTACTCGCCGCCGCTGCCGGCGTGTTAACCACAATTCAGGCCGGTCTGATTATTGCGCTCCACAGGAAATGCGTCAAATTGGCTAGTCAGCTCTCTGAATTGCGACAACAAAACACACAAAATTCGGACTCAATTTGCACAATGAAGTAAGCAAACGATGAAATATCAGGGCCATCGCCAGGGGGCCACCCGGGTCTTCACCCCCCCCCTCCAGCGCGCAGCGCCCTCAAATTGGAGTGTGGAGGAGAAAGAAAGCGAGTGGAAAAATTAAAGCTCGAAAAATTCTGTAAAAGTAGTCAATATTTGGGCAATTTTCTTGGCAAAATGGTCTAAAATTCTTAACAATTTGCCGGTCCTCAAAAATTTCAAATTTGCTTTTCTTCCAAAACGACCTGGCTTTTGGGTCGATTTTGCTCTTAAAAGCCATAAAAAACAGTTATTGCAATAATTAGCTATTTTTGTTTTAAAATAACATAAAAGGTTGCCGCTCCTTCGGCACTTCTAAATCAAGGCTTGCACCTAGGACCTAGGCAATGGAGTCCCCTACTAACAGAAGAAGGGCACCCTTCATCATATTTGCGGCGAAAAATTTCCTGCAAACACTAAAGAGAAAATTTAAAATTTCGCAAAATTTTTGTCTTTTTTAAAAATTATCGATTTTATTGGTGAGTAAATTTGACTAATAAATTTCATCTCATCAGCGACATTTATCAGTGCCAACGATCCATTTTTATAGCAAATTGACTAACATTTTTGCGAAAAACTGCAATTTCTCTCTATTTTTTCATTGAGATTGAAGAAGCGACGAAGATTTCCTTAAGAAATTTCACGCCTTTGAGAAAAAGCACTTCTTTTGTATAATCTGGTGCGCTGTTCTATGAAAAGTGAGCTTCCCTATGGAAAACTGGAACCTCTTTGGAACATTAATCAAGTAAGAGAATCTAGTATTTAATCAGTATTGTCCATTTTCTTAATTATATTTTAATAGCATAAAATTTTGTGCTAAAAAAGACCTTTTATGTGAAAATGTCCTCTGGTCCTCTCACCTAATGTTAATAATCCCTTTCAAGTGCGTATCCATAACAGCTTTTCGTGTGTGTCATATCAAAATGCCTAGAAATGGCTAAAATCCAAAAATGCCTATTGGATTTTTTTGGCACCTACACGTTTTTAACGTGCTCTTTGAATAGAACACGTTAAAAAACGGTACACAGACCCAGCAAAATCCGCGGAGTTTTGAAAAAAAAGTTAGAATTATATAGTCATTTTGATTCTAGGCATCGATTTTTTTCGCGCAAAATTTTTCGAATTTTGAGGGGGGAGGGAGAGGGGCTCCCACATGTGTCCGGATTGGATCTCTCTTACGAATAATGCGTTGGATTGGGTCTGCCAAGTGTATAAGATCTATGGTCCTCTTCACACTATATTCAACCCAAAATTCGAAACTCAGGATGAGTTTGTTCAGGAGGGAGATCAATGATCTGCGCATTTCGATAAGTCAGCTCGAACGACGCACACAAAAGTCCAGCAAAGCCGTTTCCTTTGGTGCGGACGCATCAACGGAATCTGTCAACGGAAACAGCTGCCCAAAGCCAGTCGATAGCCAGCAACAGCAGCGAATCAGCCGGACAGACTCGTTGACCAGCGTTTCGGAGGGCGAATACGCGGATGCGATCGATGATCCCGGCTTTTTGCGGTATGCATCGGGAAGAGTGGTGTGCCATTTGTTGGGAATTAATGAGCGCGAATCTTTTCGGAATCGCAGGAATGGGTCCGACGGTTCAAAAGTAGAGACTGCCAATGAAACGACTATGAATGACAACCAAAACCACCAAGGGCTAGACTCGTTGGTAAGGCACTTTACATTTTTTGGACATTTTAACCATACGGAACTCAAAACATATGTGCAAGGGAAGCCTTACAAGTTAGGACCTTATAGGATCGAAGAGATCCAGTAAAGTCGATCAAAGCGAGGGGAGGGGATAAATGATATAAAGGAAAAGCATGTCACTTGTCTCCATTTTGGCAGAAAATGGCAAAAAAAAATTTGTTCAAAAATGCATATAGATGCAGAGGACATATGCATTATAGTTTGTTTGTCTGACTTATTAAGAAAATTCAAAGATAATTGTACCTTTTTACCTTTCTATGTACCGCATTCCCTCTAATTGAGCCCCACCTCCATTAGAGCCCCCCCCCCCTCACGGTTGGGTGGTTGAAAAATAGAGCCCTCTTCTCCAATAGAGCTCCCTTCCCACGTTGTAGAGTAAGTATATGATGTTTTATTTGTCCAATTTTCAATTGTATTTGTTAAAATAAATTACGGAAAAATGTCGAAATACTTGCAAAAATTCGTATCATAAAGCTTACACCCAAGGACCCAAGCTGTCGAGGTTAGTGGAAAAATAGAGCTCTCCCCCTCTATTAGAGCCACCCCCCTCTAATAGAGCCCCCTCTTAGGGGCGGTTGAAAAATAGAGCCCCCAGGGTTCTATTAGAGGGAATCCAATATTAGAGGGAATCCGGTATTTAGCTCCTAGACATTCTCTCTTGGACCAATAATAGTTAAAATACATGCTAATATATCTTGACCACTTTTTGATCAAATGAACCTTTTTCTTGTTATGAAATTTGGCCCTCTGAAATTGTTCATATTGTGATGTTTGAGCCATTATTAAATTTTTTGTGAATAAAAAATTTTGTAAAACACACTAAAACATGACATTTTTTGTGCATATTTTGCATTTTTTGAGCATATTTATGCGCATATTTTGCCATTTTTACGTGCATAACTATCACAGCCCTAGTCATCAGTCATCATCACCTTTCTTCTTTTGTCTTTTCCGCTTACAATTAACTGAAGCTTCCTCCCCGTCTCCCCCTTCCCCATATCCGCTGCTGCCCTTTTCTTTTTACAACGCTATTTTCTTCGTCTCTTTTCCTAACAATCAACCGGTCGTGGCCTATGTGTGTCACGGGATGGGACGGACTTCCTCCGCCGCCTCCTCCTTTTTCCCGCATTCTTTAACCTGGCCGCCTCCAGCAGCAGTGTTTTCTATTCTTCCTTCTCTGAACTTTTCCCATATAATTTCCCCTTCGCCTGTGATGGCAGGAAATAAAGTCCCAATTGATTGCGCTTTTTTTATTCTTTCCCCTTCTCATGTTGGAATAATTTGTTTATTTTCTACCGAACTTTCTTTCTTCGTCATTGAAAATAGTGACAACAGACACCAATTAATTATATTCGGTGAATAAATATACTAGTGAAGAAGGGAAAAAACAGGAAATTTAAAGAAATATCCGTAGCCAAACATATGATGGTTGGTTGCTGTCCATTGACTGTCAAACATGCAGTTTTTCAGCTGGCAGACGTGGACCAACTGCATGAAAATGGCAGTCATCGCGAAGCTTACGAAAAATTGGTTCAGGTGAGCATTTTACTGTCTTTCACTTCGTCACAGTTTACGGTTGCGTGTCTCTAGGCAAACAACGATTCGGACCCGGAGATCCTATGGCGCTTAGGTAGGTGGTGGTTTGTCTTTATTTTCGAACTCGGGTGAGAGATATCCATTTTGTGTTCCTTTAGCGCGTGTCTGTCACCAAATTGCTTCGCCATTGGCAAAGGAAGATGCGCGGAAGAAAGAGCTTCTCGATGAAGCGCACAAATACGCGAACTCGGCGTATGAAATGAGCGCGGATGACTTCAATGTGCTGAAGTGGAATGCCGCCGTGACCGGCTCTCGGACCGACTTTCTGGGCGTCAAAGAACGCATTGAACAAGGGAACCTTTTCAAGGTCAGCTCACTTCGTCAGCGCCTAATAACCCTTCCTTTGAACTTAAGGCCCTTCTCGACAAGGCGCTGGCAATAAATCCCGAGGAAAGCAGTGTAAGAGTATGCGACAACAATTAATTAGTCAACTGCCGAGTGCACTCATTCTTCACATTTCATCCACACTGTTTCAGCTCCTTCACATGCGTGGCCGATTTTCCTATTCCGTGGCCGGTCTTTCCTGGATTGAACGTAAGGCTGCATCCACGCTCTTCGCCGCTCCTCCTAAGGCCACGTATGACGATGCTATCAATGTATGTTTGTGTGAGTAACAGTGACAAAGAGTAAGTAGGTGGGGTAGGTGCGCAACCTTTTTCGACACTCTCCCCATATCATAGGTGTGCAAGGGGGAGAGTTGCCATTCACAGAGATGTCGGAAAGTCGGTCACAGAAATCCAGAAGAGGAGGGGAGGGAGAAGAGAATGTGAGAGCTCGAGGGAGGAAGGGGAAAATAGGTCGGGCGCAGCAAAAAAATTTTCCGGCGGAGAGGGCGTCAGAGTCTAAAAATTCTGCGATCGACCAAAAAAATCTTAAAAAATTACAGGAAAAAAAATCATAAAATGCCAATTAAATGTCAGTTGGCGTTTTTATAAGCTATTTCCCCGTCATTTTGGAACGAAAAATGCCAAAACAAGAATTTTTCCGATCGCTGCATTTCTTTTTTCGGTCATTAGTTTAGGCACTAGACAGTTTATTCGATTTTCTTCGCTTTTTTTGCTAAAAATTTTACGTTTTGACAAACAAAAAAAATCACTTCTTTCGATCATAACGTTTGGGCCAATTCGATCTCTCGATTTCGATTCTTTTGTTTTGTTGGTTTATTTATTAAACTCAATGTTTTTAGAAAAAAAAACGTAAATTTTTCGCTTCGTAAAATGTACGAACGCTGGCAATACTCGTGTGATTAAGCAATTTAAAAATTTTATGTTGCGTAAAACTCTCTTTTACTCTTTAATCCTTCAAACAAAAAATTACGTTAGGATACCGAAATGTTTATTTTTTTAATGTTTTCCTGACCTAAAATTATCAGAAACAAACAATTTTTTTCTTTATTGTTTGGAGGAAGTTTTCGACGAAGAATTTCCCCCCAAACCGATAGGTGCCACAGGCGGAATTTTGACGAACCCTAGCCAAATCCCGTAAAAATGTACAACAATTAAAAAATGAATGTTATTGCCTTTTTATCGACAAATTTTTTCAGTTCAGTATTTGAGATTTGACTTTTAATTTCCATGCGTTCGATGTTCGACCAGGTATCAGCTCATAAGAAGGGGTTAACCGTCAATTCACGGTTATTTGACCCCTACCTCCTTATGAGCCGGGCCCAGAGGGGAGGGTTAACCCTTAAACCTGAACCCTCACCCCATTGGACACTTTGCCGATTTCTCCATCCTTTCCCCATAAAATTTTCAGATATGCCTATCAATAGTAATGGGCAAATATTTGTGTGTTTTTCAAGGACTTTCTTGCGGTGATGCGATTGAAGGCCGATTGGTTGGACAATTTGGTGTATTTGGCTAAGAGTTACCTGGCTAAGGGCGACAAGCAAAATGCGGTGATTTATCTGGAGAAGGCGATACATTCGACGGTTCAAGCGGAGAATGGCGAAGAGCCCGAACTGATGAAAGAGGCCAGAACACTGTTAGAGAAGCACAGGAAGTAGTTGTCGCTGATTATATTGTCCACAGATAAACTTTCCAACCGGTTTCGTCTTTCGGCATAATTTTTAGCATAATTCTAATTTGGCACAATTCTCACAACTCGAATTTTGAGTGGGATGCTTCTGTTACTGTGGTTGAGTGCCATTGTAGGGTAGATAAAGTAAGGGTGGCATGATGGGTCCCCCAGATGAGCACAGCACCGCTAACTCGGGCAGGCAGAGGAGGGAATTCGGTGGGGGGAATCCGGGGTCGGTGGTGTCCCTATCCCATCTCGAAGTCATCAGGACTTGTCTTTATCTCGGCTCCTTGGAGCAACAACCAACAGGGGACATGCACATGGGGACGATGAAAGACCGATTGACAACCGACTGGCTGAACTGACTGATCACCAGTGTTTTTGTGATCCGGATTTTTCAAAAATGATCTGATCCTGGTCTGATCCGAGGGACTGGATCACACAAAATGATCAGATCTCTGATCTGATCCCAATGAGGATCTGAATCAGATCAGATCACTTCGGATCAGGATCAGATCAAATCATAAAATTCTGATCTGATCCTTCAAAAAAATTATTGTTTTTATACAAATTCTTCTAATTTATCGACAAAAATCGAGAGTTAAATTGCGGGTAATATCTGAATAAATTCGAATAAGATATTCATTGACATAAACATTGACATATGCATCTCATTGCAGCATAATTCAAGTTCGTTTCATCAATGGAGTCTTGATGTTTTTGAATTTGCGTTAAATTAAAAATTCCATTATGTTAATATTGGGTCCGGCAGTGTCGATAGGTACCGCCAGGGGAAATTTTGACAAAATTTTGCCAATTTTTTAAGGAAATGCGTCCATTTAAAAAAAATTGTGAATTTTTTTTTAATTTTTTTGAAATTTTTAATTTCTCTACAATTATTTGTGAAAATTTAGCTTTTTTAAGCCGAAATGAGGCAATTTTTTTAG
>JAEHOM010000753.1:0-10299 GCA_016433075.1 Hoplolaimus columbus | reverse complement strand
GTATATGTGTATTAGAATTGTATTGATTTTTTTATAATATCCGCTTGCAAAACTAAAAAAATGAGCAAGAAATAAATAAATGCGGTGCGTGGCACAGTTGCGCCGGGTTGCCTGAGGCAAAAAACAAAAACAAAAAAAGCCGACCGACGCCAAGAGGATGTGAACCCAAGTTTCCCAAAAAAAAAATCATCATTTTAAAGGTTTCCACGAGTCACAGGCCTGATCAAAATGAACTGGTACATATGTTCATTCAGGCATTTTTGAAAGTCGGCTTCTTTTTATATAGCCACTTGATTTAATTATACCTATTAATCAATACAAAAAAAAAAAACAAAAAAAATCAAACTTAATTTTTTCAGTAAAACATCATAATAAATTAAAAATCAAAAATCATTCTTTCATATAAGTCATATCGAACATGTGTATAACAATAAAATCATTTGATATTACGATTTTATTTCGATATTCGACTTTCGATATTCGACTTATATTTTATTGGATTGCCGGTTGCTTCACACTTTATATAAAAAGCAATCTCCATACACCAAAAATAAAATAGACGAAAAGCAGTCAATTAGTCATTATTCATCAATGCTATCATTTTGCGATTGTGTATTACTATTTACTAATAAACAGAAAGGATCATCAAATATCATAATAAAATTTGCGTATCATAAGAAACAGTTGTTACCTATTATGCGTGTAAGTATTTTTAGCAAAATTATTTTCAATTTTTTGAATTACTCTTCTCACAATGGTAAACAACAACTCTTTATCGATCCGTTCGCTTCTTCTGCTGGGTATCTTTGTGGCCATAACAGTCGGCACGGAAACCATCAGTGCGTAATGGAATAATCCGTGGCCACATGTTGCTGCGGCATCCCGATCCCGAGCAGTGTTTGCAGTGAAACGGAATTTTGAAATAACACATGCTCCTGACCTGATCCGAATAAAACGATCTGATCCTGATCTGGTCCAGATGTTGGACAAGTCAGGAAGAGATCTTGATCAGATCAGGTTCAGATTTGTATCAGATTTTTCTGGACAACTGTAAAACACTGGCCGACGGGAGGGAATGCTGCCAACAAGCTGGCATTTGCCCTCACTGATCGATCATTCATAGATTCGCCTCCATGCCAGCTGGGTGGCAGCAACTGTGTGGTCTGCCTTGACTTTGGCTTTTCGATAAGCGAGGAAAAGGTGTGCGACGGTTACTACGACTGCGCGGATGGCAGCGATGAATGGAGTGCATGCTTCTTGCCCAAAGCGCTTTCTGGCCTAACCCCAGGCAACACCGGTGACATGTCCGCTCATCTGGGCCGCCCATCATTACTGGAAATACTGCAAAAAGAGCCACAACACCAATCGAAGCAACAACACTCCCAAACTCAGCTGGTTAATATTTTTTATTGAAATTCTTCATCTGGTTTATGGTATTAGTACGGCTCCCCCCACTGCCCAAAATCTCGACTCCCCCCATATGCCCAAAATCTATCTTCTATATATAAAACATCATTAAATTGCTTCTTCTATAGGTAATCGACTACGCTGATCACGAATCTGACATCAATTTTCACTGTTACACACATTTATGCGAATTTTCTTGGTAACTCAAAACACATATAATGGTAACCAATACCCATACGGTAATATCTTGGTAACGTTGGATATGTCTAACAACGTCAGACATGTGAGATGGATGTCAAATTCGTGATCAGTGTAGTCGATTACATATAAAAAAAGTAATTTTATGATGTTTTATAATATATAAGAATTTAGGCATATGGGTGAGAGGAGCATTTTAGAAATTATGATAACAATTTCCACATTAAACTTTTGAAAAGTTGTTTAAAAATCGAAAATTTGAAGTTATCACTTATCATTTTGAAATTTTAAATGTATTTTTTGCGGACGAGTTTGGGTTACGTAATTGCGGACGACTTTTGTGGACCGACATATGCAGAAAACATTTGCGACAACTTTTGTGCGGACGACAAATAGGACAATATTATTTTAAATATATTTTATTATTTTTAAATAAATCCAAAAATCAAATAATACATTGGTCTTAGTTGTGTTAATAATGGCATATGAAAGGGTCATTTTTTGGGTAATTTTAAATTTCGTTTCGGAGGAATTTGGAAAAAAAATCCTGCATTAGAACGGCATAATTAATCCGCAAATGTGTCCCCATATGCCGGGTCCAAATGGCGTCAGCAAATGTCGTCCGCATATGTCGGTCAGCAAGTGTCGGCCCGCAAATGTCGAGTCCGCAAAAGTCTCGTCAGCAATTTCGCTTCACGAATGTTACATTGTTCTTTTTGGAGATTTATATCGATTTCATATGCTTAACAATGTTATTGGATGCAAAATGCACAAAAATAAAACATAAATTAATTTGCAGGGATATCCGCCAGGCTTCAGCCCATCAGTTCAGTCTATGCCGCTTCAAGTGCAACATCGCCAAATGGGACAGCAATTCTTACCGCCCATGGGATATGGGATGATGAACCATCCATCCTCAGCAACAGGTGGGAAGCTTTCGCTTCCAAACAACTTCCAAACAAACAGTAACATTCTCAAAATTTTATAAAAAATTGCAACGAACTAGCGTTAAACGGCATTGATTTAGTGAGGGAGTAATCCGTCATTTGTAAATGAAGTAGCAATCTTAACTAGTGATTGCAGTGATGCGAAAAGTAATCGATCCCGTTCAGGCTTTCCGATCAGATTCTAAACCTGTCTATATAAACAAACACTGTCTATAATGAGTCATCATGTTGGCCCAGCCCAACTAAAACACGTAAAAATTTCACAACTTAAGAGCGCATGATGCAAACACCGGGAAGCATGCTGAAAGTTGAGCACCAAGCGGAACAACAACAGATGCCACATGTGCAATATCGACCGAAGAGCGAACAGTACCAAGGAGTAGATGTGAACGTAATAATTTTTTTGTGAACGTTTGTTAATTTTTATTCCTTATTCCAGAATATTTAAATTAATATTTTAAAATAAAGGCCTTATATTTTCTTTAATTAGAGGGATATCTGGAATCCGGATATCAGCGATAATCATTCCCCCATTCCATGTGAATTCATCCGATTATATATGAGGATAGGCAATTCATTGTAGAGCGGATAGAATAGACAACAATGATGAAGAGAGTGCGAAAAAGAAGCTAAAGAAGGAGAGAGAAGCTATAGAATGAATGACTTTGTCACCCGCCAAATGGAACATATGAACAATTTGAACATTCGCAAACTTTAACAAATTATTGAACAGCACAGCGTGTGATGATTACTTTGTGTGAAACTACCTAATTTTTGGATATAGGGATGCGCGTCGCAACCCTTAAGTAATTGGTAAAGCTTTTCCTCACAAAATACCTATTTTCATTTTCATTTTCTAGAAAATTACAAGTACCTAACAAGGAACCTTCATCGGGAATTAACACTCTTTGTAACAGAGGACGTGAGCCAATACATAGGGGAATTCCGCTCTTACCAATCGCAGCTGCCCGTGGCCAAAAAACAAAAAAGTAATGAATTTTTCAATATTTTTTGTGTATCAATACATACGTATTCGTAAGTATGTATGTCTGTGCTATGTCGTTAAAAAAATACCCCCAATACAAGGGGCGTCAATTATACAACCCTCAATAAGTCTCTCAAAATACCAAATTTTTGCACCCGGGGGGTTTTATAGAGTGCTGATCACGAATCTGACTTTTATTTTCTGAAAATCTTCAGCTAAGGGGTGAAAAACGCCTATGCATAGAAACTTTCGGCAAACACATTAATTTCACGTTCACTTTTCAAAATTCACTAATGTTTTGCAAGACCAATGCTTGGCTCTGCCAAATTATGAGGCAGAAATTGAAGGGTTTGCAAATTTGTTTCATTTCGTTTTAACAATTTTTATATTATTTAGTCGGGATTAAAATATAGTTTGGTGTGACTTTACCCATCCAAATAGATTTTGCCCACTTCATGGATAACAAAAGTGCTTTTCGAGTGTTTTGAATATAAAATATTGTTTGTTTAGCTTTTTGATTGGGAAATCGCCAAAAAATGTTGTCCCATTTCAAAGTATCCACAACTTGAAAACAGATAATGCTTTTTTTAATATATATTATCGGAAAAACTTCATTCATACAGACACACACTATTGCACGGATAACAAACACAAAGGACTTTGTTCGGATAACTTTTAAATGTGTGATATATATGAAAATAAAATTGTTTGAGCAGCTTTTTGGTTCTCGTCAAAATTTTCTATCCAGCAATATGTGTAAGCCCTTTATAAGTGTGAATTTTTTGCTATTAAGCATCACAATACTCAGTTTTAAATTCTATTTTTTTTGTAATATCCATTTTTATTATATCCAATGGCTTCATTGGTGCTAATTGCAATTGCTTTTTTTGCCGCATTCATTGCGATTTGTTGTGGCCAAAGCACGACAACCACAACCACAACGAGCACAACAAGCACAACCACGACCAGCACGACCACGTCTGGCTCATCGACCACAACCTCCACAACCAGTGGTAATTTGAATAGAATTAGTTAAATCTAATCAAAATTACTTTACTTTATCAAAAATTTAAATTACAAGATTTATTTGGAATTAAATGTGGTGTGCTTGAAAAAAAAATGTTTAAAAAAAGCAGAAGTAGTATATTATGGCATGCTCTGAAGCGGGCTATTTTTTGGTATTTGCATATTCGATATAAAGATATATGATTAAAAAGTGTTCTTAAGTTTTGAAAAAAAAAATTAAAAAGGTGGCTCAAGCTCAACAACGACAACAATAGCCCAAGTTGCTTCAACAACCTGCACCGATCGGTTCGCCTCGTGCAGTGCTTTTCGCGACGCAGGCGTATGCCTGCGTTGGCCCTTCACCGTGTGGATGCTGAACAACTGCAGGTCCACCTGCGGCCTGTGCGCGGCCCGGCTGGTTCGACTTGTTGGAAAATGAGAGGAAAAGTGTGTGAAAGGTGTGTTCTCAAAGCGATTAGAAAAAAGGAAACAATATTTTGTGTTGCTATGAGATTTGACTTTCCGAAAAAAATGTGCTTGAAAATCGATTTTAAATTTGTCAACAGCGTACCTACCGTATTTTCTCTAATAGCCAGGGCTGGCCCGACTCCGTGGCCGGCCCGCTGGGGAGAGGCCCGGGCCGGGCCGGGCTAGAATTTTTGAAAAAATTTGAGAAAAAATGTTATTTTTATTTGTTGTTAGCGTTCATGGCCGGGCCCGGGCCGGGTTGGGCCTGAGGTTACAAGATACCGGGCCGGGCCCGGAGTAAGCAGGCCCAGGCCGGGTCCGGAATTTTTAGGCCCGTGCGCAGCCCTGCTAATAGTTCCTCGGGGGAGTTTTTTTTCAACCCTCAAAAATCCGTAATTTTTAGTACCTAAATATGGGTACCAATGATTTTTTTCGAACTTTAAATCCATTCGACCATAAAATATAAACCATTAATACTACAATAATATCCATTAAATATACCATTCGACTAGTCTCCAGGAGATAGTAAAGAATATACAATAAAAAAAGAAAATTTGTCAATTCGCTGGGAAGATAAGTCTCCAAAGTCGAGAGGGAAAGTTATTAGGGAGGGGAAGCTTTTAGAGAGAATACGGTATCTGGTATGATTAATTCAAGATTATGACGTCAGCAATTGTGGATCGTTTTAAAAAATCCGCAATAAACATTCATAATTCTGGCCCTAAAAAACAAACAATTCCAGTAAATCAATTTGCAATCCGCAATTGCACCACCCTAACGGTAATACAATGGTTGAACTTGTAGCCATGGCGGTGCCATGGCGGACATTTAAGGAAGTTCCCCAAAATCGAAAAATTTACAAAGTATGCAAACAGTGTTGTATTTATTTTTAAAGTATTTGGCAATTTTGAAAATTTTTCCGTTTTTTTTTGAATTTTTTCGGATCTTCCTGAGATGTCCTCAAATGTCGCACTATGGCCATGACCAGTACAGATAGCAAAAAATATGTTCAGTAAGCATTAGATCACAGTAAATCATTGAATTTTATGTGCTAAGAATTTTTTTAATGTTTCAGTTTTCAATTTTCTTGCTTCTTGAGCCGATATTTTTAGCCACTTTACTATTATGCCAATTTTTTGTTTCGCTTTCGTTAACTACTTATCATATTTTTCATGCCAAAATTCGGGTTTAAAAAAAGTTATTGAAGCGAAAACACGCTGCCCTTGAATCTTTTTATTAAGTAATTATTTTGAGCAATTATTATGTTTTTCCATTCAAATGATGCAAAAATGTTTTTTACCAAGAATGACAATAAAGATATAACGGTGGTTGGGCATATGGGCATACAAGAAATGACCTTTTTATGGGTCATATCATAAATAAGGCTGTCGGTTCCTGGAAATTTCTAGGGTCCAGAAGCGAGACCGGTACCGAACTTTTCGGGTAACCGAACGGTTTTTTGGTTTGGTTTGGTTCGGTTTCGGTTCGGTCCGGACCGACAGCCTCAGTCATAAATTTGCAGTTTCTGTCCAATAGGTTTTCGACAAATTGGGCATTTTGTCACTTTGCGTGAGCATTCCCGACATGTGCACCAATGGCCACAGGGTTGGAAGGCTACTTCACGCTGAAATTACAAATTAAAATTATTATTCAGCACATTTTATATGCGGCCATCCCAACCCGGAATAGTGACGTTCCCTTTTATCATTCGCTCTGTTATTAAGTTATCAACCCTTGATATGGAAATGTGGACCAGCGGAAATGTTGAGAGGTTGAGAGCTC
Organism: Hoplolaimus columbus; assembly: GCA_016433075.1. Classification (NCBI taxonomy): domain Eukaryota; kingdom Metazoa; phylum Nematoda; class Chromadorea; order Rhabditida; family Hoplolaimidae; genus Hoplolaimus; species Hoplolaimus columbus. The sequence goes on along the minus strand of JAEHOM010000753.1, from coordinate 3,507 downwards.
ATAAGGTTGAGACTTGAGAGTTCAATTTTTTTTCATAAATTTAGCACAAGAATAACATACCGTGATAAAACTCAAATTAATGAATTTCCAAATATACCATATTACCTCAAATAGAGCCGCTCTCCAAGAAAGAACCTCATCCCTCCACCCCTCATTACCTTACAAAAAAAGAAAAAATCTCATTTTGTTCAAAATTTCGAAAAAAAATCTCAAATAACCCTTCCCCACTGTGAATTGATATAGAGATTCCATCTCTCTATTAAAGCCCCCCTCTAATAAAACCTCCTTTTTTTGGGTGTGCTTGAAAGGCGATAATATTAATATGATAGATAATGAATTTCTCGAAAACTTACACCTCTTCTCGCATATTATTAGGATGTTTGTAACTTTTGGCTCCATTTCAAGATATTAATTTATTAATTTAATTAAATTTATGCTGATTACCTTTTTGTCTAGGCATATTCTGCATTGAATGGCTTCAATTTGAGGCTGAAGTTGTCCTGCGGGCAATTCAGAAGGCTGTTCAGTTGCATACTAGAATCAATTTTAAAATTTCTGATATTTATGCAAATTTTTTACCTGAAATTTCCGATGCACACACAGTTGATTGGCCCATGCTGACAACACTTGTACGTGTTCACTATAATTCACGAGAAGATCATTGATGTTCAGACAAATTTGGTTGAGCATCGTGTGCACACCATCGATACTTTTAGCTTTTTGCAATGTAAGCAAATGACGATTTTCGGCAAGCGAAATGCCTATTTAAAAATTATTATTCTTTTTTGACATGACTTTTTCTACAAAATTTGCTTTTATTCTAAAATTTTCTCCAGAAAAATTTTCCCCTTAAAAAAGCGGTATCCCAAACTAACAAACCACTAATTTATGTGTTTAACTTTTAGTTTTTAGAGATAAAAAATTTAAGAGAGTAAGTTGTGAGTTATTTTACTGCCCATGAACATATGGTTCGATTTTTATATAAGCATTCTAAATCGAAGCATGGCAAAAATTTCTAAAACATTTATTTATTTAAAAAGACTTTTTTCGCATTTTTTTCAGGTCACCAAAATTTTGCACTCCGTTAGAATTAAATTAAATGCATTGAACTTGCATTGAACTTGCTATTACTATTACAAAAATGACCAATTTGGCTGAACATTTCCATGTCGAGTGTTGGCCAACTGAACACATAAGGCATGCGTTCGACCGCCCTCTTCAGCCAAAACTGCATCACATCGCGCACTTCTGCATCGCTAGGAGACTCGACGTCTGCCTCAAGCCATTCTCGAATTGCAATTGCAACAAATGCCTTCTCTTTGTATTGCAGCAATGTCGCCAGCAGAGTTGGCCATTTGGAGCAAAAATTGGCAAACACAGGCCTAACCATCTATATTATGGAAACATCTTTTTACCGTATTACCTCTAATAAAAGCCTCCAGCCACCTTTTAAGCCTTCCTTTAATAGAGCCCCCTCTCGAGGGTAGCTGAAAACAGAGCCCTCTGGGGCGGCCCTAATAGAGGTAATACGGTATTTAAAAATCGCAAAAAGTTTTTCGTCCTAAGTTTTTTCGTCCAATTTCGTCCAACTCTTTTTCGTTCAGAATTTAAAAAATTTTAAACAAATTCATAAAAATTTACCATCGGGCCCGCTATATGTGGCTCCTGGGGTACCACCAGCCAACGTATGCGCCTTTAAGTGATTGATCAAAACATTGATCACTTATGATCAACAATAAAATTGAACACTTATAAATATTCTAGAATTTTTAAAATTTTGGACGAAAATTAATTTGGATAAAAAAACCAAATTTTGGATTAGAAAACCAGTCGCATTAAAAATTAATTTTGACATGATCCGCTAATTTTTGGTTCTTTTAAGTGTTTTCTATGTTCTTCTTTGGAGTTTTCAAACGGGCACCGGGCCTGGGAATTATTGCTTTTCAATCAGATTTCACTTGCCATCCGTTGATGAATCAAAGTGTCACAACTTTCACTGATCAGTTCCAACATTCGCGCATCGATTTGCAGCATGCGCTTGCGCAGTTCACCCTTTTGAACAGCTTGTTCAAATGCATTCCAAAAAGTGCCAAGAAAGAAAACTTTCTCGTATGTTATACGTACATTGGACTCATAGCAATTCTTGGCATCGTTGATCAAGGAGCCATAAATGGCGATCAGAAAGAAGTTTGTCTCAAATAAAAATAAATAAAAAATCGACTTAATAATTAAATGAATATATTATACAAATAGTGCACTAGGAAGCCTCTTGGTGGATATATCCCTCATCCCCGGCTTTTTTTGGCCATTGACTTTTTCTCGTCCCTATGTCCCCGAAGCCCGAAGCTTCAAACTATCGACTGGATACTGAGATTTTTTTTGAATAAATGATGAAAATTCCATAAAAATTGCAATCTTTAAAAACTATTTGTTTAAATCTTTAATTTTGAAATTTTTAAGCTTATTGACCTTTTCCTCCAATTCACAATATTCTGTGGATTCTGACAACCATTCAGCCACGATCTGTTTCACAAATTTCAACTTTTCTTCGCCCTTCTTGAAATAATCGATCACACACAATGTTCCGTCGGGAAAACGGCAAAGCACATCCACAATTTCCCTCTTGCTCATCACACTGATGTGTTGCGCGGCATACATTGAGTCTTTTTCAGAAATGGGAGACTGCAAAACAAAAAAAAAAATAACTAAAAAAAAATTTGTTTGTAATATTTCTTAATTTACATATTAAACAACATTTTTTCTGCAAAAAAGCTGAAATCCCCAAACCATAAGTGGACTCCAAAAGTCGTGAAAAGACCTAGGTAAATTTCAAAACTTTTTTTCTAAAAGCATTGAATAATGAAATTTTGGGTTTTTTTCCCACATGAATTTTTTGCATTTTTTACCTCAATTTTTGTCTTTTTTATTATTATTATTTTTTGCCTCTAAAATAGCCTCTTCTATTTAGCATTTTTAGCCTCTAAAAATCCGCTACATTAGAATCGCGTAATTTTACAAAGCTGAAATCCCCAAACCATAAGTGGACTCCAAAAGTCGTGAAAAGACCTAGGTAAATTTCAAAACTTTTCTAAAAATCAATTTTACGATTCTAAAAGCATATTCCGAATTTTTTAACTTATATTGTTGATAGACATTATATCAGCATAGATAAATTTAGGTTTAGCAATAGCATTAAACTTATTCACAGTGAATAATATTACCTGTCCGTTCATCAGAGGGATCAGATGGAAGTTGACTTTTTCTTTGATAACTGACGTCAGAAGTTTGTTAAAGCTTCTGCTTCCAACATGGCCATTCTTGGCCAACAAAAATTGGCCTTGCTCATCTGTGTCCTCAGCGTAAAAGTGCCGAAAACATTTTTTCAATTCTTCCAGGTGATCATCATTGAGAATGGAAGTGTAAAACACAAATTCCCTCTCCTCGGGGTTTGACCAAGAAAGGCAAAATATTTCATTTCCATTACACAAATTTGTTTCTGTCCCTTAA
>JAEHOM010000752.1:0-10306 GCA_016433075.1 Hoplolaimus columbus | reverse complement strand
ATATATATGTATGTATATATATATATATATATATATATATATATATATGGTTCGATAGAGTTTTAAGAGTTATACGGCGAAATGCTGTGAAGGGGGCGTTCTTCGAGCTTCGAGAGATTTAATTTTTATAGAATTTTTATTTTTCAGGCGCCCTTTAAGGGCGAGCGCATGCCGTCTGTCCGCTCCTGGTAAATAATTGTATCGAGGGCGTATTTTTTAGCTTAAAATCCTCGATTTTTGTAGCTTAAATTTGGTATATAATTTGCCCGGTGCAACTTTTTCAAACACTAATTTTTATTGGGCCAATTTTTAGAATTTTTGCTTAAATAGGTACGTCTCATTAAAAAATCGAAAATTTCAAAAAGCTTAATTTTACAAAATAAACACCAACTTCGTGTAGAGTAACTACGAAAACTTCTGCAAAAAATTAATCCCGATCCTCCTTGACATATAAAAACCGAAATTATAATCTATTTATTTCCTTGACCGAGGGCGTGTGCAGCTTTTGGGGAAAAATAATTTAAAAAAATTGAGGGTGCTATACAAAATAAGCTACATTTCAAGCAAATCCGATGACAAGTATTTGTCGGTTCCTTGTCAGGCGCCCTTAAAGGGCGCTTGAAAAAATAAATAAAAATTCAACAAAAAATTAAATCCTCCGCGGAACGCCCCATTCACAGCATTTCGCCGTATAAAACTCTTAATAATGCTCTATCGAACCATATATAAATCGGACTGAATCAAAGGGAGATAAAAAATCACATGGATCCGCTCCTTGTTTTAGTCGACTAAATAAAACTACTAACATAAGCATAATCAGGAACATCACATCCAACCCACCAGCCACAATCGCTCGAATCCCCATAAGTTCGTTCGTTATCTGCATTGCCAATGGGCCCAATTGACAAATGTCCTAACCAGTGCTGCACGTCGGTGATTTTCGGCTCCGTGCTTCGACTTATTCGAATTTCGATTCCGGCTCCGCTCCGGGGTCCGGAGCCTGTGTTGGCTCCAGCTCCGGAGCCTTCGGAAGAACGTTAAGAAAACATTTTTCCTAATAAAAATCAAAGATTTTCAATTTTTATGGTTCATCACATGTTATTTTATTTTTCGTCATATAATAGGGAAAAAATTATTTGTAGGTTTTTAAATCGTCCGTTGTTCCAAAAAAACGAAAATTTGAAGAAAATTTTTCGAAAAATTGAAAAATTATTGTTTTTGTGAGCAAACTTTTGACTTATTCCGGAGCCGGCTCTGGCCGGAGTGGCTCCGGCCGCCCAAATTTCGGCTCCGGGCTCCGACTTTTTCTAATTTCGGCTCCGGAGCCGGAGAGCGCGCCCGTGCAGCACTGGTCCCAACTTATAGAAACTTTCCCATTATCATTCTACTCATCAGTCATCACACAGTTCCATCACGACTTTCCCACGTCATCGCGCATAGAGTAATGTATTTGATCCGCCGACCAAATTGCCTTTTGTGGTCATCGAGGTCATTGGTCATCCAAGCTCCGGCAGTACCTACCTCATGTTCGGCGGAATCGGCGGATGGATAATTTCGGATGGATTTATTCTATGCGGAATGCGGAGAGACGTAAAGTACCAATCAACAAACCGAACTGACCAACACAGTCAAAGTCAGACCGACCGGTGACAACAGCCGTACTGTACGTACTTTGTATGCCATTTTTCTCTACTTGAGCTTCGTGCTCGTACCACCGTTGCCTGTACTTTGTTTGTCAGTACTTTTCGTTTATGCTGTTTTCGAGTTTAAGGTGACATAAGTTTGCCAAAAAATGGTTCATCGGCGGCTGCCTAATGAACTCCTCAATGAGCTTGTTGGTGCCATGTCCTGGGCAGCAATATACCAAATGCATCGCCCTTTTGCAGTCTACGGACAAACTTTGGAATTTTACATGGGGAAGCAGTGGACGAATTTGGTACTTTATTAAATTGGTATTTTAAAATGCGCGAGAACAATTTCCGCCTCTTGCCAGAAACTTGCGGATGTCCGGATAATGAAGTATAAACACACATTTCAAGTTTCAAAAAAAAACATTTTCTTAAACTCTAGTTCCTATATATATTCGGCTTTCTCAAAATTCGGTCTCTCATGATTCTGTTCTGAAAATCGGGTCCTCAGTACACAGGTCTTCAATACTTGAGTCCTCAAGATTTGGTCCTTAAAGTTCGTGTCCTCAAAGTCCGTATCGCGAAACTTGCTCTCTTCTCTTTTGTTATACTCTTAATTAGGTATAAGTTTTCTAATTTAGAAACAAAAACAACAACATTGGAACCCAGCTGATAAAGCGGACGGAATTGATTTGACCAGCGAAGTTGCCGCCCTTTGTTCGTGCCAATATACAATGTTTGAATTCAATTTTCCGGCTTTAGGGGTTATGAAAAAAGCACCCGGCTGGCACGGTGTTCGCGCGATGCTTCCTTTCCATAGCGTGTCTGGTGTGACAGGATACCGGTACTTCGAATTCAAATTCAAATTTTTGTAAGTTTTAAACAATTTTAGCTTATGAGCTTGGTACCTCAATGGGTGATGCGCTGTTCTCTCAAAAATTATCACCCTGTCAAATGGAAAAATCGGACCATAACTCAGTTTCAAAAAGTCCTCCCCCCCCCCCTTCAAAAAGGGGGGGGGCGACGTGGTGTAATGGATAGCACGCTTGACCACTCCAGTCCCGGGTTCAATTCCTGGGCATTGCAATCCCCCATATATTCAACCGGTGCAGCGGATTCTGCACAACCCCCATTCCGGCATTCCCCTGAATAAGGTGCGCTTGTCAAATGGGTTACTAGTTACTACTACCAGAGACTCCCTCATTTCAGAGCCTATCTAACAAACTTCCCCCTCCGCATATAAGTGACTAGTGCCTTTGCAGTTGTACGGGCGGAACGCCATCCCGAAAGGGAGTGGATGGACGTCAAAAAAGTCGAACTTTAAAATTTATATACCAAAATGATCCTTAAAAGAGGGAGAATCGATTGGCATAAAAATTTATTTGCGAACATCCCTGGCTTTTGAGAAAATTTTAAAGAAGTCACAAAATAAGGGCAAATCGTGGTTTTTTAAAATTTTCTCGAAAATCAGGGGCACCCTTGGACTAACTTTTCATATTAATCGGTCCGCCTTCTTTTAAGGATCATTTTGGTATATAAACCTGCTGAAGTTCTACTTTTTGAAACTGAGTTATGGTCCGATTTTTCCATTTGACAGGGTGAAAATTTTTGAGGGAACAGCCAACACCCATCAATGTACCTAATTTCAAATCCTACTTCGGATTTCTTGATTCAAAATTTTTAAATTTTTACCGAAAATCTCCTAATGTAAAGAATTCGTGTCAAAAGATGAGGCATTCCCTTCAAATTCATTGTAATTTTAAGTTTTAGAAATCATGGCATTTTTATTGGTTGGAGCAACAATCAGTTTCCAATCAATGCCTTTCCAAAAGAGTCGGTGGTTGAGGGGGCGCGTTGTTATGGATTTGATATACGTCATGGTTCAATCTATGTTAATGGGCAGCGATTTAAAAAAATACAAACATACGACGAAACAAGAAAGTGGCAAAGTGGCGATGTGCTGGGCTGTGGCCTCCGATTGGCCTTACCGCGACCTGAGCTGTTCGTCACTCGCAACGGCCAACTTCTTGGTGAACATACTGAAAAACTAGGATGGCTGTGCGTAGTGTTTGGGGTACTGCTGATATACCATTTCGGCGACGCTTCAAAAGCCTTATAGAAAACTAATATGAAACAAAGTTAATACAGAATGCCAACAGAGAAATGAAATTGGAGAGATAAATTGTTTTTTCTTTCTCTGATTCGTTTTAGCACATATTTTCTTTTCGTTTCAGATTGTTTTTCAGTTATGTAAAAATTTCTTTTAAAGCCTTGCCAAAATGGCATAGCATTATATTTTTACGGAAAGTATTTTTCGGAGCGAGCAAGAAAAAATTTCCGAAAAGTTTTCTTTGAAAATGGGCAGAATATGGTCAATTTTTTATCAGAAATGAGCTAAAAATCCATAAATTTCCCGACGGCATCAGCCCCCTAAAATCATTTCATATTCATTTATCGCAAAGAATTTCATGCATAATGGAAGAATTTCAAACGCGTTCAGTTCGCCAAGCTCACACTCAAATTATGTTTAAACTTTAAATTTACCGCTTAAAAATCAAATCGCTTTAAATTTTAAAGTTTTCGCTTAAAGTGTGTGCGCATCGCTTAAAGTTTTCGCAATATCATCAACTCCCTGCTGCTGTAAAAAAAGCGGAAACTTTCCTTCAAATTTGTTTTACAGACAATATTATTTCTCATTTTATAATTTTATGCAGTGTGTGTACAAATGCCAATTTATACTTAATACGAGTTGATATTCTGACAGTGAGTAGCATCATAGGTTCTTGTACACAAACTTGTCTACTCCAAAGTTTGCTTCGATGTGAGTCTTCGCCCACATTGTGGAAATGAATGGATAGAGAAGCTCGTTTCCACACACATCCAATTCGGTACAATCCAACGTTGACTCGCCTTAATAATCAGAAAATCGGTTTTAAGCCAATGAAATTGACATGGCACTTATTAGGACAACTGTGTAGAGACCAAAAATTTCTAGAGGCTGGATGCCTAGACTTGAGCCAGAAATCGAGACTCCTAATCTCAAATAGCCCTAGTACTTATGTGATCACTGATTAATGAAAACGCCAAGAAAAACAGTAAAAATAATTTTTATTGCATACATTTTTATAGTTTAAGTAATGAAGCTTTTCTTCAATTTCATTTTGTTTCACAGACATATCGCTATTTCTCAGAATTACAGTGCTGTGTCAATTTAGGAGTCGTCTGATTTCCACGTGAGACGAAAATTAAATGTTTCGAATGTTCGGACCAAACCCAAAAAATGAAAAAATCCTTATACCAATCAATTTGTCTCGTCGAGTCTAGTCGAACAAAAATGCTAAAGGGTTTTAGAATTTTTGGGGTTGCCCGACACTTGCGGAGCCGACATTTGCGGACCCGACACTTGCGGCGCCGTTGAAAACCCGACACTTGCAGCCCCGACACTTGCGGCGCGACACTTGCGACGCCGTTGAAAACCCGAAATTAAAAAAATGAATTTCTCGAGATTTGTTACTAGACCAATATACAGCAAAAAAAGGAGCGGGCGCTCATCAGTGCAGAACTCCTTTTATTTTGCCAAAAAAGTAAAAAGTGTTTCGGCCCATTAATCTGCAGACACACTCACAGCAAACAAAGCGAACTAATCAAAAGCAGCAGCAATGCACACAATAATGATTATTATAATACTAATTTTTTAGATTTTAAATAAATTTAATTTTAAATTTTAATTTAAATTTTTTTAAATTTTTTAAGTTAAAAATTAGTAAATAATTAACAAAAAATCTTTTGTTATTATTATTTATTGTGTGTTATTATGTTATTATCATTATTGTGTGCATTGCTGCTGCTTTTGATTAGTTTGCTTTGTTTGCTGTGAGTGTGTCTGCAGATTAACGGGCCGAAACACTTTTTACTTTTTTGGCAAAATAAAAGGAGTACTGCACTGATGAGCGCCCGCTCCTTTTTTTTGCTGTATATTGGTCTAGTAAAAAAATTCGAGAAATTCATTTTTTAATTTTCAGGTTTTCAACGGCGCCGCAAGTGTCGCGCCGCAAATGTCGGGTTTTCAACGGCGCCGCAAGTGTCGCGCCGCAACTGTCGGGGCCGCATCTGTCGGGACCGCAAGTGTCGCGCCGCAAATGTCGGCGCCGCAAATGTCGGGTTTTCAACGGCGCCGCAAGTGTCGCGCCGCAAATGTCGGCACCGCAAGTGTCTGGCGCCGCAAATGTCGGGCAACCCTACAAGAAGGTATGCAGAAATCCGATCTGTGTCCGGTCACAGATTGGCACAACCTACCCAGGGAGGGGAGTGAATAAATTTTTAAAATGAATACAACAAATCTATTAAAAAATTTTTGAAAAAAATTGTCAAAAGATCTCGACAAGAATTCAAAAATCCTCAAAATACCAGCGGAAAATCACCGGCAAAAAAATCTCAAAATACCGGCTAAAATCGCAAAATACCAAAAATACCAGCAAAAAGTTTTAGGTTTTGACTTCGAACAAAGCTAAAAATGCGGTTTTGTGCTTTTAGGCCCCTATCTCAGGTAAAACACCGATTTTGGTATTTTTATATGCCTAATCATCAATCCAGGGTCATCCAGCAGAGTTGGACAACAAGTCTTTTGCGCATCAGCAACAAGCGTCAACAAGCCTCGGTTCGTGGTGCAACTGGGCGTGCACTTGCGGCTGGGGCCGTTGTGCATTGCCTTCGTCCAGCGGCCAGCCGCAGAACACCTGGTGCTGTCCAACAGGCTTTGTCTGGAAGTGCTGTCAATAACAGACAGCACTCTATGCTCAAGCAGCATATGTGGTGGAGCTGATGTTTATTAGAGCTTTCCCGATGTGAACTTCTTCTCATCAACTATTTTTTTGGTTTTTGTTAAAAAAATCTTTGATAGGTATAACCGGAGTCCACTTTGATCAATTAATTTTTGCCGATTTTCATTTTGAATAAACTTAAACTCTAATTTCATACATTTCGAGCCTTTTGAATTTTGAACCGGCATAAGTTCTTGGATGCCTAGCTAAATTTCTTGCCCACCTTGAACCCGTCCTGTTGGTCGACCGGCACACGTCCAATGCTGATCCGAGACAATGGGTCCATCAAAAAGTGCCGAAGCGAGAAATTAACTCTCAGATCTTCGTGCCCGTCAACCACAAGCCGCACAGCGTCAGGGGAGTTGGAAATTTTTCTGAAATTCATTTTTTTACCCGATAATTTCGCCTAAATTAAAAAAAATCGGTACTTTTTCGTTTTGCTCCAAATCTTACCAAGCTTGACATTCTTACATTTACATACCAAATATTGCTTGAAATGTCAAACATGTCAAATTTGGGTAAGACGTTTAGGGAGGGAGCGGCAAAACTTGGGCACTTCTTTTCGCCCACATCCCATTTCGCCCAACTTTTTTTGACACGATTTTTGCCCGATCTTGGGTACGCTGCTACAATATGTAAGATTTTCATATTTCAAATATGCAAATTTTTTGGGTAGCGCTAACCAAAAATACCAAGAAAACCAAAATTTAAAACATAAGACCTTGTGCGAAATAGGCTTTTTTCGCTTATTGGGCGAAACGTCTCTGTGAAAAGTACCAAAAACTTTGCCTTAGTGCCAGTCGATGCCATCGTCCATCGGTGACAATGATAGTGGACAAATTGCTGATGATTTGTTGTTTGCCGTCGGACAACCGAATGGCATTGTTATGCAGCTGAAGCTGCAACGATTCGGAAGATGATTGCTAAAAAATAAAAATAAAAAATTAATGCCAAATTTTTGAATTTTTTTCGTGCCAGCTTGAGCAGATGTCCGTTCCGGGTTCGGGTACGGAGTTCAAAGCTGAAACTGTCATTATGGCCGCTGATTTCCGCCTTCGCAGTTCGGTTGTTCACATGAAGTGTGTACCGCAGTGCGCTGCTGGTGAAAAGGCTGCAAAAATATGCAAATCATTGATTTCACTCTCCAAAAGCCTCTCCGCTTAAGTTTAGGAAAATTTCCCAAAAATTCCTTCTAAAAATTTGTAACATCGTAAAAAAGGCATCCTTAAAAATTCGGATTCTGACTTTTTGTCCGGACCCTCTATTTTTTGTTCGTCCCCATCTCGAACCCTGTATATAAATTTTTTCGATTCAAGCCCTAAACCTCTTTTTTTTATAATTAACCAAAATTCCCATCCCAAAGGGGTGACCACTTACATGTGTAATGGGCGGTGCACTCGCAATTTAATTTAAATTGCTCGCGCACTGCAGCCCCCCACCCCTCCTCTTCCTTTGCGCTGCTCTCAGCCGCCTATATAAAGGGGCTGAAAACAAGGGAAAACCCTTTCCCTTGGTCAGTCGCTGGTTCATTCTTACCAGCAGCTGCCTTCCTTTGGGTGGCGTACGCTTGACGACCAGCGTGCGGTCACACAAAGAGAGGACAGCCCCCTACCCCTAGCTGCCTCCCTTTGGGCGGCGCGCGCCTGACATTCGGCGCGCGACCACACAAAGAGAAGCCAGCTATTGCCTCTTACTCTCTGCCCGAGTATGTGCTGACTATCGCACTCTCTCGCTGGCGTATTCTCTCTTTCTCTCTCCTCACTCGCCTGACGAGCGGCGAGTGTTGGCGAGGAAAGGACTCGCGAGGGCTCTGTGCTCTCTGCCCTCCCCATTCGTGGGCGAGTGTGGAGCGCATATTCTCTCGCTCTCTCTCTCTCACTCGCCTATGCATATGCAGCGACTGAAGCAGTCGCCGCGTGTGTGGGATAAGGGATGACGATCAATAAACCAACCATTCAGTTGGTTAGCGCTTACTGCTTTGACGAGCAAGCAGTAAGTATTGATTGTGGAAAAGGGAGGACACCCACCCTCATTCCATTCTAATATGCAGGCTTGACGATCAGCCAGCATGTTTGCGTGGTTTGTTGGGATGGTGTCCACCCTCATTCCATTCGAAGTTGTTGGTTTGACGCACAACCAACATGCCGGTTTGACGTACAACCAGCATGTGGTTTGACGCACAACCAATATGTTTGTGTGGTGTGTGTGGTTTGGGAGGAACCCACCCTCATTCCATTCTATTCACCCTGTCTTGACATGCAGACGGTGCGTTTGATTGGTTTGTGGGGTAAGGAGGAAACCCAACCCTCACTCCATTCGAACATTCCAGATGCACTGATCATCAGATCAGCTGGCCAGCACCTGATCTCGGCGCTGACACAGCTTGACGCTGATGTTCAGGCATGCCCATTCGGCATTTCGCCTGACCTTGCAATTCGCACTTTCCTATCCATTCCCCTCTCCTCACTCGCCTTCGCGATGCCGAAGAGAGGAGTTGGCTGGGTCAATGCAAATTGCTTGCGGCAATTTGCCTGACATGGAGAAGAGAGGAGAAGGGCAGAAAGCAGCGCCGCGGCGAGGTCATGAGTTGTTGACGAGGCACAACTCATTTGACCCCACTGCTGCTGACGCTTTCTCTCACTTCCCTGCACTGCACTCTCTCGCAACTCCACTTCGCGGTGGGGGCTGCTGATGGTGAGTCGCGGCGGAGAAGAGAGGAGGGAACAACCCCCATCCATTGACCGCCCTGCATGGGGCTGACCATGGAAAGGGTGACATGTGCCCTCGCCCATGCTGTGCCGCCATGATGGAGGGGTGGTGATGGGTGAGCAGGGAGGATGACGAACTCCACCCTGCCCGCCTTACCTGTCACTATAAATACCCACCCAAAGGCAGCACATTCACCTCTTCGGGGACTCATTCTTCTCTCAGCTCACTTTCCTGTTCTCATAGCGTTCAGTGCCGCTTCTTGTCTCGCACTTGACTGTCTCTTCCTCTCATTCTATTGCACGTCTATTCTATGTGGGCAAGCATCATGCATCTGTGTGATCTCTGTGAAACAGCTCTGTGTGAGCTTGACATGATGTTAGCCGAAAGGATGGCCGAGCTCTGGTCCGAGAAGGGGCAGATCACGTGCGGAGCACCGCGAGTTGCACCAAACGTTGACGAACCCGAAAGGGAACTGCTCCCGATCGAACCACCTCTGACTTTCGATTCGCTGACAAAGGTTCTCTTGCCTCGCAATGACTTTCCATCCGGTTTACCGGAACAGTTCTGCTTAAGCAGTGAAGACCACAATCAAAATGGCCTGTCAACGGGCACTATGGTACTCAATGCCAATGGCAAGGCAAGACCGAATGGCTTGACATTCAGCCGTCGGCCCCCGCCAACCAAAGCGGAAATTGCCGCTCATCTCGACATGAAAATGCTCGAGGAGCGCAAAGCTCGCATGGGATTGACGAACATTCCAAGCGAGGCAATGGTACGCAGTGATACCACCACGCAATGGTCTGCAACGACCATTCACACTCAAAGGGAGGCTGACGTTACGCCACCCGCTGAGCGACCGATTGCGCATGAGGAGATGACGTACTCGACTCATGTCAATGTGGTTCGGGAAGTGATCGGCTTTTCCAAGCCTGACGCAGAGGTCGGAGACATGACGAAGCTGTCACCAACCAATGCACCCAATCGATCGGTGCTGGCTGAACAGCCGAAAGGCTTGACTCACCTAGCGTCCGTGCACAGTCATCGCGAGCTACCATTGGCTTCTCCTGGCGAAAGCACAGTCAGAAGTCGTACGTTGCGAGACACTGCCTCCGGGCTGGTGCCTGCAAAGCACGCTGACACTGCGCATGG
>JAEHOM010000751.1:0-10306 GCA_016433075.1 Hoplolaimus columbus | reverse complement strand
GGCAAATGCTTTCCGCGAATGTGGGCAAAAAAGGCCAAAAACCAGGCGATCACGGAGAACAGTGCCATCATTGCGGAACAGGTCAAAATGACGCAGCTGCTGGACCGACTCGGCGGCACAAGGTTGATCTCCAAAGCAGTGATACGGCATGGCTCGTCAACATCGTCGTCAGCTTCCAACAAAATTTCTAAAACAATTCTATGGAATCGATAAATTTAAAATTTAGCATTTTTAACAAAAAAAATCTTAATGTAAAAAATGTGACCTGAGCCGTTTCTCGAGGCTGTTTTTCCCAGTTCGACATACACTGATGACTTGTGGGCACATATTTCTGACAAAACGACGAGATCGCCATTGTCCTAAATAGAAATTTGTTATTTTGTTAAACTTTTGTTTAGGCTACCTTCGTGTGGACAATCGATTTTCTGACAACTTTCTCGGCATTTCCACAAGACAGTCTGAGGCATTAATATTCACAAAAAACAGTCAAAAATTGACAAATATTTACAAATGGCAAATCAAAAGGACGGGGAACAGTTCCGTGACTATGCTGGCGATTGAGTCGCGCAGCAGGCCGTAGTGCAGGTACGACCATGTGATCTGACTGCTTGTCAATCTGGACAACTCGCATGTGGCATTTGGGCTGAATATGCGAAGTTTCAAATTTAATTAATTGGGTAATTAATTAAAAAAGGACATTGTTTGCTTAAGGCACAATTTGTGTGGCATGTTTTGTTGGGACAACTCTTCACAATATTCCTAAAAAATAAAGTAAAAAGTAAATAAAAAAAATGAAAATATACCTCAAAAACAAAATAAATCTCGTTCAACAAATATTTGATCCAGAAAATTGTGAGCATAAAGTTGATCAGATTGCGCAAGAAGACATCCCAAACCGTTGCAAATTTACCAATACGTGCTCTGCAAAATTAGGTTTAAAAATTCAAATTATTTTGCTTATTTACCGCCTTAAAATGTAAAAATAAAGGGTTGGCAAGAAGATAATGTTTAGAATTTGGAGAAAGGCACTGAGATAGACGCTTTTCGCCAATGGAAAATCAATCAGAACTTTATGCGATGAGTTTGAATTGTTTATTGGAGCGAACACTTTCCAACATCCGTCGGCAAAGAAAGCCATTTTGATCACCTGCAATAGTCTACACAATATATTATTGAGCATACGCGCCTATATAAGCTCATTTACCAGAAAATAGCTGTTGCCAAATGTGGCCAAAATGGTGAACAGTGTCATGACCAGATGACTGATTTGCGTGATCTCACTTCGTCTTCCAACAACATTGCGACTCCCTTTTTGTGTCTTACACAGAAATTCGGCCATCACAGCGATGGAAGTGGATATCATAATGAGTTCACACTAAATTTGCGCATAATTGGACATTCTACACATATATAACAGTGTATATTTATATTATAATATTTTTTATATATTTGCCCATACGGTTTCATATGCCCAACTGGACTGATAGTCCGTTCTGTAGGCGAATACGAAGCATAAAACACAGAAGAGAAATGCGGCTGTGATCCATGACCAGTTGCAGCGCATCCATGTTGTGAACATTGTTATGTAAATTAAATTATTTGATAAAAAGAATTTTAAAAGAAATATATTTGGCAAAAATTAGAAATTTTGCGGAAAAATAAAAGGGAAATGGGCACAAAGAAAGACGAGAAAAGCTTGGCTCATCCAGTCATTAAATTTTATTTCCTTTGAGTGACGACTGGAGCAAAGTTTTATGAAGGACGAGCACTGCGGCGGGTTCATGATATCTCTAATAAATTTTATGGTTTTCTGGGATTCTCAATAAATCAAAGTCCCTGAAAGTTAATGACATTTAAATTTTTTACATATTTTTGAATTATTATTTTTTTCTTATAATTGGCCAAATAATTAATTATTAATATTATTAAATTTTTATCTAATTCATTTTTTGTGTTCATAATTTGGAAGACAAATGAAAAGATTATGGAAAAAAATAAATTCGTTAGAGTACAGGCCCATAATTCAAGACCAAAATCTCCTCTTCCTTCCTTCCTATGCGTCACTTTAAAACAGTGGGACAAGTGGGAGGGGGAGGGGAGGAGGGTGAATCGACACAGAATTACGAAGTTTCTTTCTTCCCATTCTTTTTTCTCTTTTTCAGTCATTTTTCCGTTTATCGGATTTGGGAGGAGCACTAGTGAAGTGCCTTTGGGCATGTTAATCTCCTCCTCTACCCTCCCTCTCTCTAGTCTCTACTGCCAAACCCCCACCATTTCAGTCGTTTTTTGGCACAAAGATGGATGAATTCCCATTCCAAACATTCCATTCCCGAGCGGAAGTTGCTAGTTAGTGACACACATTTCAATTGCCAATGGGACAGATTGCCAACATAAGATAAAAGATGGCATTCTGAATGAGATTTTTTGCCAAAATTGGTTAAAAAGTTTGAAGAAATTTTCCCGTAAAAAAGGCATAGAGCGAAAAAGAAACGATGAGAGAGCACATAATATGAAGAGTACAAGAAACAAACACGACACTTGATATTGTGGTTCCCCTTAGTAAAAAATATGTTATCATCGGTTTCTTAAACTATTAAATGCTAAATGGAATTGACGTGGCTTTTACACAGCCAAACAATGAATGATCTGATCACAGAGAATTTAAATAAACTCGCGAATAAAATCCCGTCGGGAAAACATATTTTCTGAGTGTTAGTCACTTCAGCCTTTGAAAATTCCGCAGAAGAGAATGTGATCCCCGGAAGCCAACACAACGATGAACGGATGGTCAGCGTGGAACAGTTTCGGCTCCTTTCTGATCGGCATCGCCATGCAACGCACCATTACGATGCCAGTTGCGGCTGCTGCTTCAGTGCCCTCTTCGTTGACCTAAAAAACATTTTTATGAAAATTTGAAAAGGAAATTTAAACCTCGATGAACGCTTTCTGGATCACTTGACTGATTTTCAGCGGTTCCTCGCTTGTGATCCCACCAAAATTGGCCGCATCAGTGAAGGCGGTGGACAGGCCAAGCTGTTGAAGCGGCTCGTTTAGAGAATGTTTGGACTCCAGCTTGAACTTGGGCAACAGTACCTGTTGAAGACGAACATTTACCAAAAAAAGCCAATATTTATGGAAAAAAGTATATTTGCCACTATTATTTGCCTTCAAATCGGAGCTTTCGTCGGAAATCGTTTGATATCCAATTTTTTATTGGATGATGGAGGTGGTGGGGTCGCTTACGTTCACTTCTTCTGAGCTATGATGTTCCTGGATCAGTTCCAACAATGTTTTGCCATTCAGCTTGGCCATCAGGTTGGGGAGGCCGAAACGCTCTTTGGGCAATAGAACAAACATGTGCACTTCCCTGCCAACATAAGGCATCCCAAGAAGTTGGAGCTGAAAAGGCGTAATTCAGAAACATTTCATAAAAATTGAAATATTTTATAAAATATGCCACCTCTTCATTCTCATCGTAGATGAATTCATTTGTTTTTGCCATCATATCCACCTGAAACGCAATTTTATTAGCCTATTGCTAATTTATTTTTAAATAAATTTGGCAATTAGTTTTTTTTGATGGTCAAAAGAACAGACCTCCTTCTGATTGTTTTCGGCGACAAAGAAGGCCTTTTTCTGTGTATGGTCAGGGTTGAACTTGCTCACCCAATCCCCCTTGAAATAAATAGCGTTGATCAATACCATACTGAAATTTTAAGAGTTTTCAAGAAATTTTTTTGTTGAACCAACCGCGTCAAACTGTCCAGCATACCCGGTGAGATCAGATCATGGATTTTGCCGTGAGTTGCATCTTCCACAAATTGGTTGATGTCCTATAAAATCATGAGAATTTCCATATGCATAAATAGTAGTTTATTTTACAAAATCGTGATTTTATATCAATTTATAAACATTATTTTGTATTGTAAGAGTTGAAAATTAAGGATTCAAAAATTTCTACTCTTTTACTCTTGGGGGCGACGTCTTTGGATATATTTTTACAGAAGACACCTTGGTTACCCTGTTGGTCACATAGGACAACATAATACTCTAGTTGGTACAGTAAATACCTTCGCAGTTTCCACATTACGCTCGAAATCCACCGACTCGAACTGTCCCCCATAATGCGTGTCAATGGCCGTCTTGAACGTGTCCAACAGGGCGAGTCCGCTCTTCACAAACACTTTGTTGGCCACCTCAAGTGCGTACTTCTTCCCGCCAGCCTGAATGGTCGAGACCAAAGCGCCAAAATATTCGTGCACTTTAGCCTCCGGGGCACCTGCCAACCATAATGGCATGTTTCTTCGGATTTTGGGCATCGGATTTCATTTGTAACAGACCTTTGGCCAAAAGCTGGCAAATTTCTTGGCCAGTTTCTTGTTGTGCCCCGGCGAACACCATTGACAATGCGATGGAAACGGAAATGGGCGACACAATAGTCGAGCTGTCGCTGTTTTTGCACAAAGTGCGCAACAAGTTGATCGCAAAATCGGCTTGTGCCTCCGCAATCATTTGCTCATCGGGCCCCTTGTCCGACATGTTTTTTGGTCCTATTCAGAATAGTCGTCTAAAAACAGTCCAAAAAATAAGTTCAGACTGGGAATCTGGGAAATAGTATGCTGGAGAATATGACTGGGAAATTCTATTTTGGAGAAATAATCGGAAATGACTTTCACTAATAATTCTCTTAATCTTGAACTGTATACATATTCAAGTCTCTTAAGATTTGAATTGGATAAATTATTGGTATCGGTCAACGACACTCTAATAGCTGTGTTCCGCTTTTGCTTTCCGTTTCGTCGAGGCCCATTCCAGTGCTATGCGGTTTTTTGAAATATATATTTGTGAAGAAAGTGAGTGGTCGGTGAATGGCGGTTATTATTTTGATGTTTTGGCGGAGCAAAATGTTTGTTGTGCATTGAGCAGCAAAAAGGGGAGACAAAAAAATGCGAGCGAGTGAGCAAAGAAAGGGAAAGGGAATGAAAGTGTGTATCGATTTTGGGCCGGTTGGTTGGGCCCCAACACACCCGTAAATACGCACAGGACGAACGAGGAGGAAGAGGCGGAGGTTGTTGGTCGGAGGGAGGGGGAGGGAGTTGAAGGCATGTTTGTTTGTTTGTTGTCAACCCGAGCCTGTTAAATTAGAGAGGAGCAAAAATAATATCAAAAGATAGGAAGAAAACTCATCCAAACAAACAAAATTAAAAAAAAAAACGATAAGAACACTCACCATCTTGGCCTCACGAAAATATTATAATTACCTTCCTAAAAAGCACTTTTCTGTTTGGTATTGGTTGGGATTTGACCAAAAACATGTGTACGTAGTGATAGCCATTCTTACTTTTTTACGAGTCTTTATTTCAATCCTTAGCATTAAACTTCTATTCTTCTATGGTAAAATGATAAAAACATTTGCTCATGCCAAATATCCTTGGTTACTCCACCCATATATTCGCCTATTCGCACTTTGACCTTTGGTCTTTTGAATTTAATTTTTTGGAAACTACAATGCTTTTTGTAGTTAGTAAACAAATGACCAGATCTTATGTTGAAAGGTTTTAAAAAGAAGATAATCAATTATACAATGTATGAACAAAAGCATCAAACTTCTTCATTCTGTTTATGTGGAGGCACATGTATGATGGGATCCTCATAAAGAAGAAGGTCGCCAAAAACCTGAAATAAAAGTCAAAATTTTATATATTAAAGGCCAAAATAATGCTTTAAGAATAATAATGCATCAGGAAGATTCAGAAAATAAAAATCGATTTGACCTCTTTTCCGCGCAATTCAAGAAATTTATTAATTTCAGTTATTTTAGTAAATTTTTTGGCACAAGTTGAGACCAGCCGATATCACCAAAGCAGTTCTTACCAGAAAGTGCGTGACATTTTTCGCTTTGAATGCGGCGCGTCTCCGCACCCAGGCAGTGCCGGGCTGCTTCCTGTCCAACCCAACCACTAACAAAGTGGTCTCGTACAGGTCGGAGCTCGTGTACTCAATTTTCCACTCGAAGAAGTTGCTGTCGGGCACCGGCGTCTGCTCGTCCTTCTGTCCAATTGGCACTAACTCACGGCCTTTTTGGTCAAAGAAAGTTGCGATTGCGTGCGAACTTTCCGAGAAACTGAGTTGCACCAGAAACGCAACTTCGAAGAAGCCATCCTTCACTTCAGCAACTATTTTATCTAAAAAAGCAGAAATAAATATTATAATATTAATTGGGTTTTTTTTTTGAAAAAAATAACACATACCATGTAGCACATTTGCAGAACGGTTGTACAATTCGTCTTCAAAAGCCCTGAAATTTGTCAATAATTTACCGTTTCTATTATCAATGCCCATAAGTAGTGCAATTTTCATATTAACAAAATTGTGGCAAATTATTTGTAAATTTTTTTGCAAAAACTTTTATTAGGATGAGGCATTTTCAACAACACAAAATTTTCTATTTAATTCTACAATACCGCTGTTTATCTGGCGCGATCAAATCAGGGGCTATCATCAGCACAAGCTCGAATAATTTTGCACCACGGTTCACCAGACATCGCATATCGATGTATGTGTTCCAAACCCAGCCCTGCATAAGCCTGACCAGCGGCATTGGAGTGGGTTGAAACAAGTACATGCCGGTGGGAGACACCGCATCGCCTTTGAGCTTAACAAAACTTGATTGGCTCCCAAAATATATTCGTATGTTTAAAAATCATTTAAACTAAAAAGTCAGAATTTCTATAAATTTTTATGTCGGGCCAGAAGTGGATACCGTATGAAAATATGGCAATACATCAAAAACCAACCCACCAACCCGCCCACCTGCATATATTTAATGTACACTGGTGGCGCTGTCATTGAGCTTTTGGTTTCTATTGTCATTCTCTTTTCTGCATTTAGGAACAAGTCCACCGTTTGTTTTCGGGTTCCGCTTTTGTCCGTTTCATTGTTGCATATGTTGAACTCGAATCGGAGGTCAAACTCCGGCTGTTTTAGATCGGTGAATGGATTGCTCATTGTTGCAGAACCAAAACGATCCTTAAAAATTTACATAAAATACGCTATTTGTGGAATGCTAAATATACTATCTTTTTATACAGTTTGTGTCTTAAAGTATCAAAGAGAATAATGTACTATCGTCCCGTGGACACTATCTCTCCCCACACTATCGTGTGGGCAATAAGAATGTATCGAAGAGAAAATATCACACACCGATTCAATTTTAAGGTCCTCTCCTCCGTTCGCAGTCATTTTAAGCACCAAGTCATTTGAACCTTAAAATTAATATGAAATTTAATTTCAAAAATAAAATTTTACTCCAATTCTGAATGTTTTGTGTTGGAACATTCCAAAGCCAAAGCTCAAATTTTTCGCCGCTCCGAATTGAAATGTTCCCGCCGAGCATCGCATTGAACCTTTCTTCGACAGGAAAGTTTAAGAATAAGAAGAAAGATTGGAAGGAGTCATTCGGCTGAATCGCATTAAAAAAAATTCTTTTTATTTTTATAAAAACAAACATCGATTGGCTTCGGGATGCGCAAATTCCGTTGAATAGTTCCTTTCCAAAAGGGCTGCTCGAGCAGCTCCAGGTCGCCCTGGATGTCCAGGAAAAAGTTGCCATAGATCGGTGCCATAGAGAGATTGTTGTGGAATGTGGCGTATTTCTCGCAGTCCAACAGGAACTCAGTCCGCTCTCTGAACACATTCAGGCGCAGATCAAAGTTCTTGCCGGCAAATCTCTGGTGGAACTCATGGTACCCATGCTGTGCCAAAATTTTCTGGATCGGTGTGTCGCTTGTGCCATAAAATTTGGAAAGGAATATTATACCATAATTGATATATAATAAAATGATTTTATTAATTGACATATTGATTGAGATTGTAGCACTTACTATTGTGGAAGAAATATTTGCGCCGAGCGCTATGTCGCTGTTAAAGGTCGCATTTGCCCAAAAAATCACAGCAGTCGGCGGATCATTCAGCATTATCAGTCTCACGTTGACACTGACATTGCCCTTGATTGGGTTTGGAAAGCGAGCTAAAAAAATATTCCCTTCATTTTTTGACATAAAATTTAGACACCTCTGATTTTGATGGCCAGATGGTGCTCCGTTTCATCAGTCGGGTCAAAGATTCCCAGGTCCATTAGTGTTGTATCTTGCGGCACCTTGGGCACGTCAAATCGCTTTTTACTGGTGTTCTTCAACATGTCGGGTCCGGCATCTTCATGTGAAGGCTTCAAATACTGGAACGAAGAGCAAATGGATCAAAAAATTTATTATTACTGTATTTTTCGTCAATTTATAGACTTTTAATCAAACTTTCAGGAAATTTGAATTGTTGTTATAAATGTCCCCCACCATCGCCTGCATCTCGCAACAGTCATGTCTCTTGGCGAAGATCCAAAACTTATTGTGCGGCTTCGCCGGAAGAATGTCCAAGCCCAGAGACCAAACACCGGCATATTTATAAAAGCGTTTCCCCGTGGAACTGCTATTCATAAATTCCTCCATAAGATCATCGTCACCCAAAAGCCGCATCCGTTTGGCTTTCTGTTCGCGCATAACCTGCGGCTTGTAGTACGAATACGGAGCGGATGGACCTTAATAGTTTATCAATTTTTGAATAATTTTTAATATTTTCTAAAAAAAAACCACCATTCGATGTTGAAATCTCGGTCTTCAGGTTTTTCCAGGTGCCAAAATTGAAGAAAAATTGGGGATAGCGCGGAAAGCTTGAATGGTTACAGTTGTGATGGAATACGGTACTATTTGCATACAATAGCAGCGGTTGCCGTGAGTTGGTCGATAGGCTGACGGTCACCACCCCGCCGTGCGCATCTTCCGTGGCCAATAAAAACCCATGCCAGGGGACACGGGTGGCAAGATCGATGTTCGAACAGTCGTCGTCCTCTTCGCTGATGTTGCTCAGCAACTTGTTGCTGCCAAAAGGCTGATTCTGCTGTTCCTGGCACTTCTTCTGGTATTCCATACGGAATCCCTCACATTCGCGGGCCACCGAATTGTTCACCAACTGTTCGTTATTCAGTCGAAATTTAAGCGTAGTGCGCCGTCCAGTTGCAGTGTTATTGCCGTCCAACTGGCCAGGATAACACACGATCAGCCTGTATTCGAATGGATGGGTTAGCATCTCATCAAATAAGCATCTCCAGCAATTCGGCTTATTGTCTATGGTACAAATGATTTGAAAATACATGAAGCGTCTTTAAATTTCGAGTTTATGTTTGACATTTTGGTGATCCTTGTCGACTCGGACGCTTTGCTGGCTCGGATTTTATTCATAAAGTTTATGGTTATGAGCTGACTGACGCTCCAGTACAAATGTTAGGTACTGCTTCTGCTGGAGAAGGGAGAAGAGAGCACCTCTTTTGTGCCTGGCGGCATCATCTCCTCATAATCAACAGAATGGAGAAGGGAATGGCCACCAGCAGCAGAGGGAAAGGAATGGATGGAAGAGAGAGGGAGAGTGTGTGTACCCCCTGGCCCTCATCTCAGGGAGGGAGTCCCCGAAGAAGGGAGCGAGTGTGCCCCACAGTCATCACGGCAGAGCAGAGATATGAACTGACCCTCCGGTGCAAATGTTGCCCCTCTCAAGCTGGAACTTGATCCGATGCGACATCACATTCCGACTTCTCTGTTCCAGCTGGCATTGGCTTGTGTCCGAATATGCATCAATTCGGGTCAAATGTCCATCTCTTTTATCCGTCAAAATTATCCTAAAAATTAATACACCCTTAAAAATTTCTAAAATGACACTTACTGTGCGTAACAGAAAGTCAGGAGTGCCTCCAATGCGAAAAAAATTAACATCGCAGGAATTTTTATTTTTTGTCTAAAATATAATATTTTTAAAAGTGTTCATTATTTTTAGATGTTAATATTTCAATAAAGGCAAATTGAATGTGGAATGATGACGACTTTTCCAGATGAGTAGTTAGTTGGTTGGAGAATGAAAAGTGATGATGATGATACTCGCTTGTCGCATCGGCTGGTCGCTTATAAAATTATGATCACATTATGGCGTTGTTCATCATTACACACAAATACACAAGTATTATGATTCACTTTGGCGTTTGTTATTCATCATTACACAAATGGAAGTGTGAAAGCTGTTATGCTGACAGGAGTGAGTACTATTACCGTATACCGTATTACCTCTAATAGAGCCCCCGGGGGCTCTATTTTTCAACCCCTCAAAAATCGGAAAATTAAAAAAAGTTTCATCTCATAAATATGGATTCCCGTGGGTTTTTCCCAAGTTTAAATATACCATTCGACTCGTCTCGAAGAGATAA